>JAGFPH010001707.1:178959-209010 GCA_018207615.1 Philaenus spumarius
CGTTCACCAAATCACTTTCTACTTCAAAAGAAAAACTAAACTACATATGGATCTCCACCAACACATAAGAGGTTTTTGAGAGAGTGACTTGTGGAATGAATGCAGAAACACATTTCATGTACTACTTACAAAAACCTTACCCATTTTTGTGACAAAGAAAACCTTTAATTTTTTATTTAGTATTCACTTAAGGGTTTCCTCTGTTATTAAAATTTTCTGAAATTATCTTTCTTTGTTACTTTCTTCTTTCTTCTTAGTAAGTTCAGCTACTTTAAATACTCAAACTCCCCAAAAATGTGAGATATTGGATAATGTATGCTTAATTAGCTACATACTGTCTTCACTGATAAAGAGCTAATTAATTTTATATTGAATTACTGCATTGAATTTGAATTATTATTAGTATATATTTTCGTGCAAAAAAATACAATCCTAATACAAATAAAATGAAAACTTTCATAACTTTTTACGAGTTTTAGCATTGATTTCCTCCACAGATGAGTATTTCATCGCCCAGTTACATTATTTATAAACAACATTTTAAATAGCTTTGACAATACCTTAAACTCTTAAATGTTTCCAATATTTCTTCATGTTATAAAAGTAAGCAATCAAAGATTTATTGGCTATAACTCAAGTCAATGTCGTAAATACGTCCTTTAATAAACCTCATGACATATAAATAGAAAATCTCAGTATAAAGTTATTGAGTCTTTTACATCTAAATTAAATTTCGAAATCTTGAACTATATTCAAGTTAAGTAGGTTCCAGAAAATACAAAATATACATGAGCACTCAGCTAACCTCAATTTCACAAGTTTAGGAATATACATTATTAGAAATACATATATTTACAAAGTATTACAAATATTTTTTTCCAATAATTTAAAAAAAATGTTTTTACCAGATATTTGTTTACATTTTTTATAAAATATATAATTAGTTTACCTTAAACAGGTTTTACCTTGAGGTAAATTGTGTATTATTTTCCTTTTGTTTTCAATTTATTATTTAGTACCAGGAGACCGAGCTAAAGCTCGATTATAAGCAGGGCCTAGTTCGCTCACGTCAATAACTATTATTGCAAATTTCCGTGAACATCGTTTAGGTTAGGCCTATAACATTAAACAACTAAATAAAGGGTATGTTTATTTAGCAGAAGTATTCGTTGTATAGGTAACTATAAATAGATACAACATTAGGCTTACCTCTAATAAAATACAGTTTAAAAGAAAACAGATGATTATTGTAATGGCATTGAAAACATTTGCATCAGCTGTGCTTCGTTTAAAAGAAAACAGATTATTATTGTAATGACATTGAAAACATTTGCATCAGCTGTGCTTTGTATTGTTTAAAATGGACAAATTTCACTTTTTAATTTAATAAAAAGACGTAGAAAACGAATTTTCCCAGACTGGTGACCATTTCCAATCGATTTCTCGTGGCCAAAAGTCCCATATAAAATCAAAAAATCAAAAATCCTTAGACGGAGATTCCAGATCCATTTAGCAGACAGACAATTATCTCTCGCTTTAAAAGATAAGATAAAGTATAATCTAATGCTACTAATTGTATTGTTGTATAAGTAATGAGATGTTTTCCTGTGTATAAGATGTATTTTAAATGAGCATTAATATATCCTGTACTAATACTATTTAGTAGCTTACGAATTGACAATAAATTAAAACTACACACTCAAAAGAATGTTGCAAAATACAACAGCCTTCAGGTTTGCAGTATTATCAATTTATTAACAACAATGAAAGTACTAGTTGCCTACTATGTTTCGTTTGGTAATGTTCAATTAGACCTATATCGTAAGTAAGCCAGTACGATGTTACAAAATGGGCACAATAAACCAAGAAAATATGTTTGTAATTTATAACTCCCTTAAATGAAAGATTTGGTAACAGCGCAATAACAACTTTGAACTTATTTACGTTTAATTTTGTTGAAAACTAGATGATAATTATGCCTAGAGATAGGTCACTCAAGATTTCAGAAAATCTACGGACTGAAATCATAGATTTTTTAATGTGTCAGTTTTTCAGGTACCACAAAATCCAGTATTACGCATGTTGCAAATAGCTTACTATGTAACCCTGTAAAATTATGTATTTTACAAGATTCTATCTAACTACATGTCACTAGTCTGGGATTCTTGGCATGTAATGCTACGGTTGGAAGAAAATAATCCAGTCAATAATTTTATTGTTTTTGTCGAAACTTATTTTTATAAGCTGAATTTTTACATATTTCAAGCAAGAATCCTATTTAAAGTTAGTTTCTAGTTATGAATTATTTAAAAGTTTACAATTGTTTATAACATTTGCTGTCATTTTTGTATGAAGAAAGTAATACACGACGGTGAAATAGTACTAATCAACTCGCAGTATCAAGTGCAAAATTAAAGATAACTTATCTATAGATAAATATTGAGATTACAAAAAACACGTTTTGTTAAAACTTGGTAATTTAAAAATTGTTATTCCATATGTGTAACCTAAAATGAAATGTATTTTGTCTTAACCTCATACAAATTTATTCCACTTAATTTTGATAAATCTATTCTTATTGGACATTTTTAGCAGAGTAATTTATTTATTTCGTCTGAATTGTATTTTACGAATACTTCTAAGCTATAAATAATTATTTCATTTATTTTCCTGGTTGGTATTTTTTTAATACACCTAACCTATAAATAACTACAATTTGCATTTTTATAAGTAGGCGTAGCCTACAAATAAACTACTTTACAGTTTTACAATGTTTGTCATGTTATTTTTATAAAATTCTACAAGTGAATAACAAATTATTAATTTTTGCAATCTGATGTTTTAGTGAAATTTATTACGAACCTTTTAGTTTAATTAATTTTATATGTTTTATGAGACTTTAAAATATTAAGATGCATCTATTTATCATAGTTTATTATGAATTTTGTTTATTAAATTAGTTAAATCTCTTTAATATTTTTGCAAGTTGTAATTATTATCTTTCGAATGGTGCACATCAGTTAATATTTGTATTTGTTTATTTTTAAGAAAACAATTTTTTATTCAGTTTTTTTGTATGCGTATTTTGTAATATCTGTCAAATTCAGTGAAATATTTACTTTTCCATTCGAACATACAATTCAGCTGGGTCGGTTCCTTATTGGGAAGCGGTTAAAAATTACAATCCTAAACAACAAAGTGGCATTCAATTTTTGTTTTAATTTTAACAAAGATTCGTGAGTTCCCCACCACTTACAACTTAGCATCAGGAATTTATACTAAACATTTTAAAATCGACAAATACCATTTTTTATTATATTTGTAGCACTAATTAAAAAAATATTTGAAAATTTACATTTACATTATTTGAAAATTTAGGAATGTTTCCCACCTTTACATTTATATGTATGCCGTACGTATTTTGGATACGATTTTTGTGTATTTTAGGTCAAGATAATATCACCTCAATAATAGTAAAATAAATCTACTCTATTTAGAAGGTACTTATATTACAAAAACAACACTTAACTGAACCTAACTCATTAGGATTTGAAACTAATTTAAATCTCATGACAGTTCATATCTACTTTCAGAATACAATTCATTTACTAACAAAATCAATACTAAATTAAATTACATTTACCACTAAGTATCCACCGAAACTTTCATTTGCCAAGTAACTTGCCTCCCAAACTTACATAATTTAAAACTTTTCTCCATATGTTCCCAATAGTATAAAGCATCCAGAACAACGAAACTTGATTTTTTTAATATTTCAAGCAATCAACTGCTTAACAACCATGAAATTACATTCGATCAATAAATTAGCCTCCTTAAAAAACAACGTATTTTAAATGATGTGACAAAAAGAAATAATGCTTTAAAAATTGTATTACAAAATACTGAAATCCAACCCGACGAGGAGAATGTTTCACAATTTGTTTGTTATTTAATCTAAGTGCTATACTTTACAAACATTTTCTGCACAGTATTGCTGTAAAGTCAAGTGGAAACTTTTAAAATTAAATATCGATTTACTTTAGCTCCGACAAGGTACATAACATAACCAATTACCTTCCGTAACGAAGAATTGATGAAGAGAAAAATTCCTTTCTGGAAGACTAAACAAGCTATATTTAAACCTACCAGTCCACGAATAGCTTCAAATTCTTATTTTCTGTTCGTAATGTGTGATACTCATCTCTTTTATTATATTACCCAAATAGAAATAACAATATACTGCCTGTCTCTCACCGTTGTTAAAATATTATGGAAGTAGGCGCATTTGCATCCTATGAAAATTTGGATGACAATTTACACCAAAATAAGTGTTTTTCGCACACAAAAATAAGGCCACGGGTATACTAAAGGCAGAGAAAACATGTTTTTCCTATTTTCAAAAATAGTAAAGGCAGTATGTTAGGTCAAAAAATACTACTTTAGGAATTCATAGGTAGACAATACATCAAAAGTAGTAAAAATAATTAGTAAAATGTCAACAATAATAACCAATATAAGACATTAGGGGGAAAAGCTAATAAAGTATGAATTATATCATTTCATAAAAGAGGAAATAGAAAATAACAAACAGTAGTTTCGTAAATACATAATATTTACATCTAAGTAATAATTAATTTTAGAAACAAATTTTCCATTATTATTACCAAATTACATAATTAACACATTTGTTATTTACTTGTAGATTTTATTAGAGCCTAGGCCTACATTGTTTTTCACAAAACAAATTTTCTTAATACAAACAAACTGTAACTGTTTAACATTATTATACAACATGTAGAATCTGTGCCAAAGCTTGTTTTAAAATTCAGCAAGTAGCTCAGGTGTGTAAAATGTAAGCAAACTGCATTAAATAAGCAGCTGATGACATTTTAATAATCAGTAAGAGAAGATAAAGTTCGTCTTCCGTAGTTTACTGTTCTTACTTTATGACATTATACCAACATGTCGCAGGAATTCAATGAAACTTATATAAGCTACAGCATAACATGAACTATTACACCTGGCAATAAATACGAAGTACACACACGTTCAGTGAAAAGACGTGAATGAATAGTTATTATACTTTACAGAGATATCTTCTCACATAGCTTTTAAAATTTTAACTTAATACTTACTGTTCGTAAAAAACTAACGGGTAGTTAAATTTTGAAGGATTAACTAATTACAGGTAAAGCCACCTTTAAAATTTTCCAAGCTATTTAAAATAATTTATTAACATTCTTTAAACGGAGCAACGCTTGGGGGAATGTATGAAAATAGTTTGAAATGTTAAAGTATATTACATTATAAGAGTTTTTGTAATTTTCGAACAAGTCGTCAAACTTTTATGAAAATTTGAACTATTATGAAAATTAAAATTTAGTTTATTGCATTTGGTGGTTGGTGTGAATAAATATGACAATTTTTAAACATTTGAGTATATACTTCTGCCTAATCATAAAAGAAAATATCCATAAAAATACCTTGTGTTGCAACCCAAAACTTCGGAAAATACAAAAATGGTATTACTATTATTTAAATCAGCTGCCAATTGTTTTTGTTTCAATGGTGTAAAGATCACCATTTTAAACAGCTGAAATTCCTTAACAAATTAAAACTAGAAATATGATAATACATCAGTCAGACAAATTCTCAATTTTTAAATAAAAAGATTGACCTTGATTCAAATCTAAGTAAATTTGCCAAGATAAAAAGTTACTTTTCGAAATCTAATAAAAACCATTACAAAACGATAAATTTAGCACAGTAAAGTATGTATCAAATTAAATTCTATAGAGTTGATTATATTTTACATCTGTTTTGATGGACAAAAAGTGAAATAGAGTCATAAATTTCTAAACAGTTATAAAACTGTGCCATTTTTTATTTTTCGAAAACAATTCCAAAACGGCCAACCATAGCAAAACATTGTTTATACACAAATTATTAAATGTATTAAACTGTTGACACCTACATATTAATAAATACAATTACCAGACAAATAGGTACAGTACTTGACTGTATTCTCCCATAACTATGACTGATTGTATACTTTGATACCCGTAGCTACTGAATAATATCAATTGAGTAACAAATGACAAGGTATTCAGATCCAATGTCTACAATATTGATTATGAGCATTGTTATCGTGTAAAGCACAGTCAACGACATATTAAGTCCATTTCTATAGTTAACAAGTTTTATATGATAAAACCAGAAAAATGTGTGATTTGTGAAGTAAGATTATCTCGAAAACTGTTAAAGATGTGAAAAAGTGCAAAGGATATATTTTAGAATTTGTAATGCTCTTTCATTTTGCAGAAAAAAGTTGTTGGCTAGAATTGGCTAAAGTTTATGAAGTAGTGGTACCAACCTGAATATGTTTACGAGCTTGATTCATGCTGTGTCTGGAACTAAAGGGTTAGGTTAGGTAATTTTTTGTATTTTCTTTATTTTTATGTTGGCAATGTAGGTTAGCCGATACTGCAATTTAACCAAAATTTCGTACAGGAAACGTTAGCCATATATATTATATACACATATATATATATATTAAGATCATTTAAATAAATTTAATGAAACTGATACTAATTTATATAGAAAATAATTAGCTACAATTAACTATATTAAAAAGTGCTATTTAAATTTTTTTTAAGTAGTTTTATAAAGTCATATAAAGTACAGTAATTTTCAAATCATATAAGTCATACAATCCAATAGACATACAACAGAATAGATATAAATATATTACAATTTATCCCATCGGCCCAGTTATCTAAAATTATTATTTGTACAATGTAAAATATTTTTATATAATTAATATAATTTACTAAAACTTTGTACAGTGACCACGAATTTGATAAAATTAAAAGTTTTTGTCTTAAAATGTTGATATTTTTGCACAGATCAAGTATATAAAAGTTAATTTCCTCCTTGCATTTAGTATACATTAACATTAAAAATGTTTATTTTTTAGGCAACCATCATCGGCTTATACTCAAGGGAAACCGATCATTCTTTCTTTTTTTTTTAAAGCTCATTATTTATTGATAAAACTTCGAACTTTTTCAATTACAATTATAATATAATATATGAATACAATCAAGTTTTATTGATTAATAGTCAGCTGGTTTATTAAAAAGCATGAAGGCGATTCTTTCCACATTAACTTAACAACCATTTCCCAACATTGAAATATTAGCAAAAAATACCTAATAAGAAATAATAGTTCTAAAATTCAATAAGAAATAATTGTTTATTTTCTGATTGCCCAACCTGCGACATATGGGGGACCAATACTACATCGATTTTGTATACTGTATCATATGTGAAACGGAAAGAACTATTCCTTCATAGTAGATTGATATTAAATATTAACAAAAATAATAATTTTTTATTTTTTTCCAAACGAGGGTTAACCTTAAAGGAACTAAAATTTTAAAATTCTGCCTATGGTTATGATAATTATGTTATGATCAGTAATTTTGTTGGCTAATTGTTGGTCTAATTATGGGTATTAATATGGTAAGATAGACGTAAACATTCATTTTATTTTTTCATTTTTGACGTGATAACTTCTATTGGCCCGTTGGACACTTTCGCTTGCACACAGTATATAATAATACGTTATTACAATTATTATAATATTAATATATTATAATAATATTATATTATAATAAGTATGCAAAAAATAGTAAGTAATAACTCAATACAAAAACAGCTGTTGGGCACTAAAAGCTGCAATAGCTGGTCAAACAGTAGTTAGAACCTTGTCAAACTGAAACATATATTAAAGTTCATGTCACTTAGAACCTTGTCAAATTAGTATCTCATTTGTTTATTTAGTTATAACAATGAGATTCATATATTTTATAAAGCTCGATTTGTACATAAATAATATACTATATAAAACTCAGTTTTGACAAAAATGTCAGTTAGAACCTTGTCATACCAAGGTCACGAAATATATTACAATTTATCCCATCGGCCCAGTTATCTAAAATTATTATTTATACAATGTAAAATATTTTTACATATTTAATAGAATTTACTAAAACTTTGTACAGTGACCACGAATTTGATAAAATTAACAGTTTTTGTCTTAAAATGTTGATATTTTTGCACAGATCAAGGATGTAAAAGTTAATTCCCTCCGTGCATTTGGTATACATTAACATTAAAAATGTTTATTTTTTTAGGCAACCATCATCGGCTTATACTCAAGGGAAACCGATCATTCTTTTTTTTTTTAAAGCTCATTATTTATTGATAAAACTTCGAACTTTTTCAATTACAATTATAATATAATATATGAATACAATCAAGTTTTATTGATTAATAGTCAGCTGGTTTATTAAAAAGCATGAAGGCGATTCTTTGCACATTAACTTAACAGCCATTTCCCAACATTGAAATATTAGCAAAAAATACCTAATAAGAAATAATAGTTCTAAAATTCAATAAGAAATATTTGTTTATTTTCTGATTGTTTCATTAATATTTCAGGTTTTATTCTTTTAAATCACCTACGTTTCTGATTTGTAGGTTAGCTCCTTGTTTTTAAGACATGCTGATTCCTCTTTACATTTATTATAAATCCAGTTATATTGTACAATTATTAATAACTAGCTGGCCCGACCCGGCTTTGCACGGATAGACAAATCAAAGTTAAATGTATATTAACAAAAAATATATTATATCAATAAATATATTTCACTATGTATTTCTTATGGGGATTTTTAGTAACTTTGACCCCGCCCCCTCCCCCAAACCTCCCCTAAAATTTCGATTTTTTTTAAACTCTTAGCGAGCACCTAGGGCCCTAGAGGAAGCTACATAATAAATTTCATTCCAATCCGTTCAGTGTTTCTTTTTAGTAACTTTGACCCCCAAATCCCCCTTAAATTACAATTTTTTAAACCCCTTTCTTAGCGAGTACCTAGAGGAAGCTACATACAAAATTTCATTCCAATCCGTTCGATGGTTTTTTGTAGTAACTTTGACCCCCCAAACCTCGCCTAAAATTTCGAATTTTTTGAAAAACTTTCTTAGCGAACACCTATAGCCCTAGGGGAAGCTACATACTAAATTTCATTCCAATCCGTTCGGTAGTTTTGAAGAAATCGTTTTTTAATAACTTTGATCCCCCTAAACCCCCCTAAAATTTCGAATTTTTCAAACCCTTTCTTAGTGAACACTTAAGGCCCTAGAGGAAGCTACATACCAAATTTCATTGCAATCCGTTCGGTAGTTTTGAAGAAATCGTGATTTAATAACTTTGACCCCCCCAAACCACCCTAAAATTTCGATTTTTCGGAAACCCTTTCTTAGTGCGCGTCTAGAGCCTATAAAGAGTATTAGTGCCAAATTTCATGTTTGTAGGCCTCGTGGTTTTGGAGAAACTGTGATGAGTCAATGAGTCAATGGTATTTGGCTTTTATAAGTATAGATTTAATTTAGACATTTAACATTATTTACCGTCTTAACTTTAAAAGTAGATTAATCCTACAACTTTACTAAAAATAATTTAAAAATCTAAAATTAGGTAGTCCAATAATAGTAATACAATGAAGAAGAGACCGTGATTCTCCCACATTGTAACATTAGAGTTGTACAATTTGAACAATCTGCCTTACTGTTAGGCACTTTTAATTTATTTACAGTTACTGTAATGTATTTTACTATTAAAATTCTGTTACATTAAATTAAGAATCCGAAAACAAACTAATTTACAATACTTGAAAATCCTATCATTACATCAACGATAAAGCAGTGACTGTACCTTAAAATTGCTGTACATGTGACCTTTACATAATATCCATACTTTCTTTGCTACTGGAATTGTAGCCTTTGATTATTATTTTTACATTTCATTAATTGGTTATATCTTTTTTTAAACTCTCACCATATAAGAACAATTGTGATTGTCCTTGATTATGTAGAGAATTATTCATTAAGAAATTATATTACTTTTGTCGTATGTAGGTATGTTTGAATAACTAATCGACTGTAAATTAACATGTTTAAACCATTATATAATATATATTAATATATATCAATAATATTAATTAGGCTATCGATATCTCTGGATCTACGACAATCTTATCAAAATGGTACCTAAAACTAAATTGAAATTACTAGAAAAACAAAATAACAACTTTTATTTTTTATGTAATTTAAGGGGGTTGTCGTTAAATGTGATAGTAGGTGGAAGGAGTAAACGTTTTATTTTCACTGCTTAATGTTTAATACTCACTGTTTTTTACTCATAAATAGTAATTTAGACTCATGATTATAACATTAAAGTTAACGTCATATAATCATATACGAGGAAGTTTGTTAAGGAGTGGAATAGCTTTCTAATGTAAAATATTTTATAAAGTTTATGTTTTAACTGTAGTAAAATGTTGTACCAAAATAATCGATTTTTTAAATTGAATCTCTTACCGATTTTTTAATTATTTTCTCTATTTTAATAGTTTTTATGTATTCATTTTAATTTAAAAATGCAATTTTAAATGTAATTATACTTTCTTTATTGAAAAATAAATCAATAGTCGACATCAAATAGCTACGGTCCTTAAGCCAATATTTATAAAGATTTCACCAACAGTGTTACTTAGTTGTATTACATTTATAGAGCCTAAGTGTTTGTGAACAATCAGCAACTCCATTGGTATTAACTCTGATATACGCGTATGACTTCTCTACCTGCCTTAGTATTTGCAGATTGTAGCTAAGCCAAGGAACTAAATAAACAATGAGTTGATGTAATCGCACAAGTCTTTAATTAAGTTAGTCACAATACTCAGTGTAGTTAGGATAAATTCAAGAGATTCCCAACTATAGGTCCCACCAACAAAAAAATCTATATTTATTACAATACAAAACTGGAAAAAGTTATACATTTATTGTGGAAGTATTTTGACTTTGGGGATGTAACATTGAAATTTGTTGCAGCACTTGGCCTCAGTATTTAGTCAACAAAAATTTAAACTCCTCTTTTACCCCCATAAAATTTAGCCCTCTGTCGGACGAACCACGGTGTGAGACTAATTTGGTTTTCTTGCCTTTTCCATCAGGTTTGAGCCTTGTTTGGCCTTGTATTTTCCATTTCTATTTTTATCTTTTAAATTCATAATAAGTATAAAATGAGTTGCATATTCTGAAAGACTGGTTTTAAATACATTTGACTGTGGTAGCTCAAAATGTATTGCGTACGGGAACGATGGTTACTCAAGCAATATTTTTATTTCAGACTGGAACCTATAACCATATGTGAACTTTTTTATAATAATACAGGTAATATAATTATATAAGCAATTGAAATCAGATAATTCTTTGATTTAATTCTGAATATTAATCTTCTTTCGCGAAGTACCAGTCGTGTGTATTCAATTAAATATTTCGAATTACAAATTGTATCAATCGACCAATTGGGTTATTTAAAAAAAAAATTTAAAAAATCCAATAACACGTTCAAAACATTGTATAGTACTAAATTTATTTGTTTAACTAAGTATAGACTTAATTTAATATTTGTGTCAAAATCCGTAGTATTGTTGCAACTTCGTAGTAATTTTCCCAAACTTAATTTATAATATTCAGGGATTAAACTCAGTATCATAAATACAATTATCTCATTTTTAATAGATTATACGTGAAGTGACAAGTCTTTTATTATTTTTGATAACAAAACTTAATCGTTTCTTTACGTTTCTCGGAATAATCTTAACTATAATATTCTGTTGATTCTTTTGTTTATTTCTAATGTTAATCAAATTATTATAGTTTCATAAAAATATGGTTAATATTAAAATAACTATTAAATCATGAATTTAAAATATCTTTCAGGAGATAACTTACACAGCTATTTTTTTAATTGTTATTGTTTTATTGTTATTGTTCACAGCTATTGTTTTATGATTGTTAGCTATTGTTTACTCTAAAGTCTTTTAAACAAGAATAATCCTGTACGATAAACAAATAAATCATTTCCAAATTTGTTCAGTGTATGTTTTTTAATATTTAATTTTATTATTGTGATTTACTTATTTATGTTTTTGCATTTATTCTAACACTTTCATTCAAATATTGAATTCAGCATTCATAATCATATGTATTGTTTCTCAAATGGGTTTTTTGTGGCAACACCAAATTATACCTCTTAACTCTTCATTAAAGTTATTCAAACATAATTTTAAAGTTTAAGTTCCCCACTACTAATAGACAATAATTTGTTAATGAAAATAGTCAAATAGCTTAAAATGTATGTATTCGTTAAAACAATTCATAAGACAAATTTCCATATGAAAGTCCATGTGATTCCTAATGAAAGGCCCGTTTATTAACAATCTGTTTAACTAACATGACAGTTTTAGTTAGACTATTATAACGTAAAACGTTATAAATAGTTATAAACTGTTATTTATAAACCAACGTAAATAAATAAACTTAATTTACTAATTTATATCAACGTATTAAATCAGGTAAATACGCCTAATTTGAGAAATATGGGTCAGCAAGTCTAAACTAATGAGTGAGATAGCTGTATTTAGTATTGTTAATGAAATCAAAAATTCTACCTTACATACACCTTGTTTAGATTGATTAGGTACGACAACAATGATCCTGGATATAGTATCCTGCCATTTTTCTTTCCCTTCACATTAGGGTTTAAAGTTATTTTCCAATGATGGATGTATGGGAACTTATGTATATTAAGCAGATGAAGCAACTTGAACCCAACATTAAATAATCTTAACTTTAAACATGCTAATGCATTTCCTAGATTATTGCTCAATATTGTTTAGTTAAATGTTCTGATGGTAACATTGTTGCTCAGTTAAACAATTACACACTTGCTAAATCAAATACGTCCCTTTAAAATGTATTGCACTGTGATTTCCATAAACTCCGACATAATATATGTCTGTGTGCTTTGTGTGTCTTCGATACAAAGAAAAAGTACAGAAATTTCATAGTTACACCATGACTGGTAAAACGTTTCACGGGTTATATCTGCAATATAAATTATTTTATTTAAAAATTCGTAAATAAATAATTAAGTAATAAGTAAATAAACTAAGTATATTATGTACTAAGCATTATCATTTTAAATGAATGCATAATATTTATGTAGTATAGCCCAAAATAAGCGACAGTAAAACTTTATTTTATAAAAAAAATTTAATAAAAATTAATAGTTACATATTAAGGACTTAAATATTTCAGGTAAAAATAACTACAATTCAAATGTATACAAGTTATATGATATTTCCACAAAGCTCTACCCACGTCATGTGGTCTTGGATCAGATGTTAGAAAGATATAAAATCTCCGCTTCTAAAGTTAGTGTAGATCAATTGAGTCAAGGTGTTTGCAAAATATTAATATTTTGTATGGATTTTTTATTTTAGTGGATTATTATTCTAAGCAATTAACCTTTTTCAGTTGTATATATAAAATGGTTCAGTTTTCTATACATAAAACAGTAACACTATTGTCACCATTAGATTTTCTATTAAATTATACTTTTATAATAAATACTGTAATAAGAATGTATGTAAAACATGCCAAGCAAGAGACCAGATAACTAGTTGTAGGCCTATCCCGAATTGTTATAAATAGTAAATTAATATAAAAAAGACAGTATGGTTTTTTAAGAAAACTGGGCACTAGGGATGCTCTCAATTTTATAACTAATTTAATTTATGAAAAACTAGACAAAAGTACACCCTTCGCTGTGGCATTTCTTGACTTATCGAAAGCATTTGATACTGTTAATCATAAAATATTACTTAAAAAAACTTTACAATTATGGCATAAGAGGTAAGGCACACCAGCTTATTTCCTCTTATTTAGAAAATACATCTCAATGTGTAAAGGTAAACGACGTCCAAAGGGATTACTGTATTGTGCAAACTGGCGTTCCACAAGGTACTATTTTGGGACCATTATTGTTTATTTTATATGTTAACGACTTATTACTAAGCTTGCAAGAGGATGTAATTATATCCTTTGCGGATGATACTGCTTTGAAAATATTGGGGTGAAGTAGAAAGAGTAAGATAAATAATTACCTTTATGAAGTAAGCAATTGGCTGGCTTTAAATAAGTTATCATTAAACATAGATAAAACGGTTTACATAACTTTTGGAAGCTTCTGCTCCAGTGTTCCTCACAGCTTAAACATTAGTGTCAATGGGGAAAATATACTTAGAGTCGAATATGCAAATATTTATGTATCATTTTTGATTATAATATGAAGTGAGATAAACATATTGAATATATACTAAATAAAACAAAATTTTTAGTTTCTATATTTTATAAACTCTCTAAGATATTGAAGACTGAAACTTTGATGATGATATATTACGCCTTATTTCATAGCATAATAATGGGGTGGTGCGTATTCTAATACTTTAAAATTACGTATTACAAAATCATCAGAATAGATTACTAAAAATTGTAAATAAGGGAAAATTTAATTCTAATAACCCTATAAATTTAGATCAAATTTTTTCTCTAGAATCATTAAAATATCATTACGAAGATTTAAAAGATAAATATATAAATTCGAATAGTATCACCCGTAATAGAAGTATTTTAATTCCTAAAAGATGTAAGGCTATTAGTATTAAGAATAGTCTTATTAGGGCAATAAGCATTTTCAACTACCTACGTAATGAGTTAACATTCCCAAAAACTGAACATGGAAAATAACAAATTAAAAAAATGGGTTGCTGCAAATTTTAATTTATGCTAAATTAAGACCATGTAATATATTTTTGACTTTATTTCTGTTGAATATTGAAAATGTATAATATTTTTTTAATTATTTATATTATTGGTGTTATAATTCAAATCTTTCCGAAGTGTAAATTTACTAGTTTTAAGTTTTAGCTATAATTTTTTCAACCCTACCACTAACAGGTAATTTGTTTACCTCTGTGGACTTATGTAATACTAGTGGACCCGGCAATGCTTCGCTATTGCTTGATTTACCTAACCTAAAATTATATTCAGTTTTTGATCCAAATCAGTTGTTGATCAAAATCAGCTGTTGATCAAAATCAGCTGTTTTAAGCTTTTCATACGAACAGCTGTTTTTTGTGCCCCTGATAAAATCAAAAGAAATCTTTCTTCTTCTTCCTTAAGATTGACCTTCCATAAGATTAACATTGAAACTTTGAGGGCCACTGGGGCGTATCCCTGAGGACCGATGTAAATTATAATGGGATTCTGCTCATCTACAGGACACTACCTTTCTAACGGTATGCGCGAATTTCTCCTACGATGCACACAAGCTGAGAAAAAAGGACGACAAGTTTTGTGCTTGCCTATTAATATATAGATGCCACATATATATTATGTAATTTTTTGGGTAATAAATAAATAAATTATCCCATCAGGTTGGAAGCAAACCAACCACCCATTACTTTACTTCCCCCCTCTTCCACAAGTATGAAAAGCTAGCTAGGTTCTAGCCGAAATTCGAATCCTGTATCCTCTGATCAGGACGATACCACGCTGTCCACTCTTCTAAGGTTTGCTCCCGAGAAACTGGATTAATTAAAGACTCTTTATTTAATTATGTACTTTCTCTAGTAAGGTTAACCTTACTATTATTACATGCAGCTTACAAGGAAGAAATAATGCAACAGTTTATAACAAGTTGGCTCTGGTTTTGACTAACCTGAAACTGAATAAATCGTAGTACCAAGTTAAATTTAGAAAAACCGAGAGATATGCTGTCATATTGTCTCACTTTCTTCTCGCTATTACATTACTCAAGTAGAATGTTGTGACTTTTTATTTGCTCTGAGTTGTTCTTTTATTTGAATTTTCCGAAAGTTAGTATTTTTAACTTACACGAAATTTTTTTTACAAAAGTGTCAAAATTAGAGGGTTTTGTATACCACTTTATAAAAAGATATTCCTTTCCATAGATTTGTATGTTATTTTTAGGATTATTTTAGTGACCCGAACTAAAATGTCCATTTTTTAGCGCCTCGATTAAAGTGATCCCCTAGCTACTGAAACCAATGGTATGTAAGAGGCAAAGTTTCTTTTCCGCAAAGAAACTCAACTTGCTTCCCATATTGATTTATGGACACTGGATTCTGTTAGTCATCCTCCCTTCTGTCATAGATCATGAATAAAAAGAGATCTTGCATCCATACGGCAGCAGTGTGGCGAAAATAAGGTTGTCGGGAAAATAGTGCATGATCGCGCCGCGAGGTAGCGCTAGGGAGAAATCATCGGTGTTTCACAAAGCTTCCGTCGTTTCCCCAATAGATAGCGCCACTATCGTTGAATTTCCAGTGGAACGAAATATTGCATTGGATCGGAGTTCTATTAGATTATCCAAATACAATGCTTCTGTTAAACATAAAGGTCCAGTGCCATCTACATATAGCGCTCACTAGAGAGTCACATTCGTCACTTTCTCCATGACGAAATCTGGTTTAGTGACACAGAGCTAACCACAGTTATAAATTAATTTTAAAAAAATTTACATACTTCTAAAAGCCATAAATTAACTTTGTTGAAGACTTCTTTGTAGTGACTGCAATACTTGATGGCAAATGTTCTCGGTCTTCATTATTTGTTACTATAATTGGACAGGCAGTACTACCTTTACGTTAAGTATGCTTCAGTTTGACGGATTTGCTCTATGACAGAGCACTACCTTTGTTGTTGTAGGTTGTTCAAAATGCTCTTGAAATTTATGTGCATTAGGCTAGGGCCATTTGCACGGCCAATTCCGTATCCTGCTTGATTTAAAATCAACAAACAATAATACTATTGCTATGACAAAAATAACCAAAGTGGACAGCTGGCAAAGCTAATGTACCATATAACTGACTGGTAAAAGTATTCCTAAATAGATACTATATTATATTACTTTTTACTCACAAACAACCTACCAATACATTTCTTACATAAATATGTTTCATAAGTATAAAAAAATATTCACTCTTTCTATGTCGACAAAATATTTGTGTAAATTGTATATTCCTAACACAAAATAAACTATTATTGTTTTCATTTCTAAAGATTTTTTACATTCTAGATTTAAAATATGTGCTAACATAATACAGTTATTCAAAAATATTATTTGTTTTAATTAACCCTCCGTTTACCAAGATATTACTAGTTACAGGTTTTACCAAGACTGATAAAAATGTCCACAGTCACTATTAATTTGCATATATTGCATTCATAAATGTAAAAATCAAACAAAATATTACTCTATCAACTTAAAGAAAGAATTCAGAAATAATATAAACATCTAATCAATCCTTTTGCCATATTCATGATTGGGCTGAGAGTCCTTACATTCAAACAAAAGTTAGCTTTCTTATTGTGTTAACCACATACACATTTGGAACAGAAGCCACAGACAATCGATGTTTTACTAAGTTTTCTTCTATTTTCACAGTCAGATTCAGAGCAGCAGATATGGCATCATATAGGTAGGCACTGGCATAATTTGTGGACCGTTAATATTTCCTTCCAGTACATTTTCCATAGCCCCCACGACATTCTTTGGAAGCCCTTGAAGACAATATTAGGTCGAACCAGTTTCAAGCCCAATTCTTGCAAAAACAATATTCTGCGATAGCTTTTCTTTTTATTCCATTCTGGGAAGATCACAATGTATAAAGAAAATGCATTTATACAATCATGCAATACCAATGATAGAGTATAACACGGTTAGGGGCTGTCTGTTAGTGGATCGTTTGGTACAACACTTTCCAGCCATCTGATCAATAGTATCAACCCCTCCTTTTGTTGAATTGTAAAACGAATTAATGTCCGATTTATCTTTACCATTTATTTCATGATCCACTCCATCACTTTATGTTAGGTTTCTTTTATGCTTTCCCTTTACTACATACGACTGTAAAGTAACTAGGGCCATATAGACTTGGGATCCGTAAAAGAAAAAAGGCTTGAATATTGTAGGCCACCGACAGTTTCTTGTAGCTCTTTAGGAATAAATTTTCGGAATAGATAGGAATAAAATTGCATGTCAATATCAAAATAAACAAATTTTACACACTTGTAACAAACAATTTACAAACTTAGTTACATTGTTTACCAAGGCTTAGCAAAAAGTGCTCATAACGCAGTTTATGCTTCTAACAAAGAAAATAATTATAATGTTGCAATTATTATTTGTTGCCGTTTAAAATAGCTAATAACAAACAATAAATAGTTATTTCATAATTTTTAACTAAATAGCTTCAATTTAAACCCATTTTTAAAAAGTGTGAAAATTATTTCCCCTTGTAAACAGAGGGTTATTGTATAGTACTGTATATATATTTTTAAGCAGGTCTATTTTTTAACTATATTTTCTATCCCACATAGGATTCTTAGAGTCCCTAGAATGGTAAACTGTTCCAATTAGCTCTACACTTGTCAATTTTAACTTGTTGTTTAAACTTATTTAAGTTCTACACGTTTGCCATAAACCTGAGTATTCAACATTATTATAGAACAAGCAGAAACTATGTCAAACATTGTTTCAAAGTTTAGCATGTGCTCAGGTGTTTATAACGAGCGCCAAGTAAACAAACTACAGTAAATTGGCAGGAATGATATTCTCATAAATCTTTTAGATGAGATGAAGTTTGTCTCCGGCACTTTACTGTGTGACGTCAATCCAACTTGTCAATGAACTGGCTTTGAATTTAAATTCATTCAAACTATGGTTCCAAAACCATTATTCTAACACGCAAATAATATATTCTGGTCGACTACCCACAGTAGAAAAATTAATTTCAATATCCTTTCATAAAGTTTCATGTACTTGAAGGTAACATCAAGTTCAAGTGTTGATAACCTTTCTTAGCAATACAACAGAAATATAATATAAAAATTCGCATTAAAAATAATTTTATAAAATTCTGGATTGTTTTGATGATTTTATATTTGATTAAGTAGTAGGCCTACTTTTCAAAAATGTAAAACACTAAGAAACAAACCGCACTCTTCACAAAACCAAAATATAAAGAATCCAGCTCATGTATATAATAGAATATACGTTCTTATAAGTTTGGATACGGAAGCCAGCTAGTGAAGGAACGGCTTTACTTATACTGTAAAAAGTTATTTGAATCTTAACTTACAAAAGTAAAACACTAATCAAATTGGATTTTTTTTTAAATAACACTGAAGTTTTAGTTTTACGACTCTGCAAATTAGGCCTCTATCCTCAGAGACTTACGCCACCAAGCAAAGTGTATGAAAGATTAAATAACCAACAAGATTTACATCTTAGGCCTTTGGCTCATCGTAAAAACAATTTTGTTATTTTTAGTGTTTCCAAATTACTAAACTTGGCGTTGTACCTCATCAAATAGAATAATGTACGACACTGTGGTCATTAAAATGGTTTTTATGTTTTCTTTAATTTTGCATTTAGTTCGTTTTAAAAAAATGTGCTGTTTGTACAGTAAATGTAGAGTTACTGTTCAGAACATATCGTAGTATACACCGATTACTCTCATTTCAATACACTATCTATGAAACATTACCAATCTATGATCTTTTCATGTTGTGTGCTAGAGACATACAGGTAAACAGGTTTCATCTCAAGTTGGTCAAGTAACGTTTCGGGGCGCACGATTAAATTAAACTTTCAATTAAATTTACTTCAATTTAAATGAGTTTGAAATGTTTTATGTCATCGTAAGTCAATTTACTATCGACAGCCTTTCCCATTCTACTCAGGATCCCCTTATATTTACTTTATGCAATAACCAAAAGTCAACACGAATAAGACAATATTCATATTTTTATACATTTCTAATTAAAATAAACGGTACCAGGAACTGGCACATACTTTCTCACAAACATATTTAAATTATGGAACAGATTCACTCTGACTTCATAACTGTAGGAGGGGTAGGAGTGGTGATATTAAAGTAGGAGATTAACTAATAATATTATTATTAGCTAGAGAAAAAACTATTCGATCGATTTCGAACAAATTTGCACCAAACACGTCAATTAGGCCTGTATAGATGCATGAACAAATGTTTTAAAAAAATTTTAAAAACAACTTCCTTTTCGGTTAAAAAAACCCCAAAAATCAGTTATTATCATTATTAGCTAAACGAGAATTTTTTCATAGATACGGTTTTTTTTGCAAATGGTATAATACATTAAGGGCTATAAATAAGCCAAATTTTATCAAAAGCGTTAGAGCCGTTTTTTTTTATTAAAAAAATAGTAACTGATTTTTTGGGATTTTTTAGCCAAAAAGAGGATTGTTTTAAAAATGTTTCAAAACTTTTTTCATGCGTCTGTACAGGCCTAATTGACATGTCGTGTGCAAATTTGTTTGAAATCGATCGAATAGTTTTCTCTCTAGCTTTGTATACATACAGACAGACATTTTTTAAACCTCTTTTTTGGACTCAAGGGGTCTCAAAACGAATATTTCCACAAAAATCTCAACATCGATTTTTTTACGATCACTATACTTTCTCTATAGTGAGAAAGTAAAATATAATAAAAGTCCACTTAGTAAATCTCCAGCAATTACCATTTCGTATATGATATAGTAATTAATGTTTTTTTTTTTTAACATTTAATATGAGTAACAAATGGTTAACCCTCCACAAATCCACTGGCAAACCCGTCACGTTTATAATTGTATGTAAAATATTTTAATATAAAACAAGGTTGAATCATATTAGATGTTTAATACCATTTAAAGAAGTTGGAAATAAAACTAATTCGGGAGTCTGGGAAGTTTTTTAAAAATTATTATATTATTATTATTCCTGTAGTGTACATTTTTAAACAAATTTTCATTACTGAATTTATCCTGAGCAAAAATGTTTTATAAATTTTAGAAAAACGGAAAACATACACCGACATTATTTTGTATGCATGGCATTTTGTTCTTTCTTGTACTTTATAAATTTGAATTTAAATATAAAATTGGTAGTGGTGTAGCTTAACAAAAGAGTATGGTAGTTTGTTTAGAGGTCTAAAGTAAATGTTGAAGTCAATAGAAACAATACAGGCAATCATGGATAGTTGAAAATAACAAAGGTATGACATACGGAACCCCTCTTACTCAACGTCACAACCATTCTTTCCCATTTTCCTGTCCCCTTCCAATATAACACACAGCGTCAAGAATAATTGAAAAGGTTGTTGGAAGAATTGCGTAAATTACAAAATACTGTTTTGAGAAAATTACTTTCAAATATTTAAACATTTCCATTAAAAAAATTTAACATAGTTTAACATTCCATATTTGCTTATTATAAATATTAATTTATTTTTGTTATCATTATAGTTATTAAACCAAATCAAATATTTAGAAAAATTAAACATACAAAACAATAAAAGAACCTTCGAGCTATTTGTCCACAAATCCAGAAGTTATCTTTAAACAAGTAATATAAATGTAATCTACATAAATTCACAAAAGTTTGTAGATTTATTTTTTTTAATTTAAATCGTAAAAATACGATCGTAGTTTTCATTAAAGTCTCTAAATTTATAAAACATAAAAACCATTCGTAAAAAGGTTAAACACGCCAAGCATTAACCAATAGGCAACAGCTGCTTGGCACAGCCAGTGGAATATCTTTACTGTTTCATCCACAACACACTTTGTTGGAGGAATATAAAAGTACATTTTTAAAAGTATAATTTAAGTACTAGTTGAATACATTTAAAACGAATTACCTTAACAGTTATGCAAAATTTGATCTCGGGAAAGTTATTCCCCTTCAAAGAAACGAGAGAAAAGCTAATTGCAAAATCTCAAACCCACTCCCCCTCTTATCAATCCATCTCAAAAATTTGTAATGGATACATAAGGCTTGTGATATTTCAAATTAAAGCAAGTTAAAAAACTTGAATTTCTGTTGTAAGAAAATAAAACTCAGCTTCACATTCGTTCGTTACGTTCAAAAATCTTATTCTGTAAATTATTTTTATAATTTTATATTGTTTTTAAAAAAAACGGAAAGAGGTATTCAAAATCTCGGGACTGTTATTCAACTTTTATGAGAAACCCTATTTGGAAAATCCCCCCCAAACTTAACTCCTATCGTCGCAAGTCAACCATTTGTAATGCACACATATGATTTGTTATACATCAAAGTAAAACCTTTTATAAAACAAGAATTTCTGTTGTAATAACATAAAAATGTTTAACGTACTTTTACATTAACCGAAAACCATACAAACCACTTCTTTGGGCCACAAGAAAATAAATTAAAGTGAAAGTGCAGTATGCAATTAAATAGATAAATGTTCTTATTTCTTTCTCGTCAGGGAATAAGATAAGGAGTTTCTTGTTATCAATCTGTGTTAAGGTAATCTTGGCTCTTGTTTATTTCATGCTATTAACTTTGTCCAATCTTAAATATTGAAGTTTGTAATAAATAATTATTTTCATTGTGCGATAGCCTATATGTATAAAACTCTAGAAAATGATTTACAAAATAACATTGGTGAGCGTAGAGAACGAATTCTTCAGCCCATTTTTATTTCCTTCCACAGAAATTCATGGTTTTAAAAGTGCTTAAATTGTATGTATCACAAGCCATACGTGTCGCTTACAAATTTTTGAGATGTCGTGGGGAGAGGAGGGTTTCTTTTGGGATTTCGTAAAATAACTGTCCCGAAATCAGATTTTTTATAAATATTTCTGTGTTTTAAATAATAGAGATGGTCAGTTTTCAAAAAATCAAATTGTATAATGGTTTATAAGTTACAAGTTAAGCAAAGATCAAGTTACCGTCCCTAGATCTACTTTTTCATTTCTTGACAAATATTTGGAAAAATTACAACTATTTTAAGTGTAGTTTGTTACTATCCTTTATAATACAAATGCAGAGTAAGTTATTTAGATGAAACGCTCGTATGTGATTTTTAGCAATTTGTCTAACAGTAAGTAAATTATGGCGTCCCGTGTCACCAACTATTTGAAATATCGAAAAATGATTGAGGCAAACCCTATGAAAAGGCATTCAGAAAATAAAAGCATTTAAAATTTAATAATAATAGTCTAATTTTATTTCGTAAATGCACTGAAATCATGTTTTGTAATTTAGGGGAAAATAAAAAGGCGTTTTTTTTCCGATTCCTTTTCTAAGATATATAGGAGTATACGGGCGTCAAGAACTACACCGCTTTTTCAAAACCACTCTAAGCTATAGTGTATCTCAATTGTATAAACAAATTCTTGTTATTTACCAAAACAAACTCTGACCTACGTGGCATGATTATAACATCAGATTATAATAATCTGTTTGCATTTTCTTCTCAGCGAGTGTAGATCAAGATGCGAAATCGAGATTAACAGCGAGGGCTGGATAAGCTAAGTGAACGGGGGCGGAGTTGTAATCGTGACTATTTGACTATTTTTACAACATTTCAAAGTAATAATCCTCCTGTGTGACACCTTTAGTAGAGCAACATTAATTTTATTGTTTTAAGTTACACAAGTTTTGATTATAAATTTACAAAACCTTATTTATTAGTATAAAATATAGATTTATTTAAGTGACTTATAATTGATTAATGACATTCACGTTTGTGTACCCATTTAGCAGTATGGACATTCTGCAATGATGAAGTTTGTACCGGGTGTCCCACGAAGAGGTCACTATTTTTGAATTAATATATTAGATGCACCGAACACTCTACAAACCTGAAACTCAACAGTCCTAGCATACACATATGTAAAAGAAATACACCTGAGTATCAAATAATTCTGACACATTTGGACAAAATGGCGGGATATCAAAGAAATAGTACCTTTTCGTTAAAATAGTTTTATTTGCTTAAGTGTTACAACATAATTATTGAATTTGAACGATGTTACTAAGCACTAAACAACGTTAGGGAATTAAAGATATAAGTAACTCATAAATAAATTAAATCTATTTGATCCATAAACCTTATTCAAACTGATGTCCATCGATCGCAATGCACTGATGACAACGAAATAGAAAACAGGCATACGCTTTGCTGAACAACTCTCGAGGTATCAACAACAGTTCCTCTTCGATCAACCTCATTAGTCCATCGTCTGTCGCAATGTTATGACAATAAACCTTCTCCTTCAAAAAGCCCCACAGAAAAAAGTCACAAACAGTCAAGTATGGAGACCTTGGGGGCCAGTCCATGAAGCTGCTGCCACGACCTATCCAACAGTTAGGAAGATTTTGGTCCAAAACTGCTTTGGCCACATTAGCTTAATGCGGAGGAGCTCCATTCTGTTTTAAAAAAAGTCTTTCATCTCAGGCTGAGAAAGATGAGGAACTATGTGATTGCCTAAAACTGATGCATACCTTTCTCCAGTCATTGTTTGTCGGGATATGTCATACGACAAAACACCATCCTTAGTAATAGCAGCCCAAACTGTTATACCTGTTGATTTTAATTTCTCTTCTTGTAAGATATGTGGATTTTGTGTGTTATAGTAATGACAATTATGCCTGTTTACAGTTCCTGTTCGATAAAATGTCGCTTCATCTGAAAACACGATTCCTTCATGCCATTTGCTATCTACGTCATTTTTTTCAATTATTTTCGAACAAAATACCAATCGTCTGTCAGGATCATCTTCAAGCAGTCCGTGAACTAAATGAGTTTTATAATGTTTGATTTTGTTCTTTTTGGCATACCTTTGGACAGATGACTTCGTTATCCCTGTAGCAGATTCCACCTTTCTTACTGAATTAGGCGTATTTGGAGATTCCATGAAAGCAGCACATACGATTTCTTAATTTTCTATGTTAGAGGATCTATGGTATTTTTTTTTGTATTGACCCCGTTTCTAGTAGGATAGTCTTCCACTTACGAATAGATTTCCTTGACGGTGGAACTACACCTGGGTACCTTTCCCTAAAACACCTTATTGCTTCATAATCATTTTCAAAGGCAATAGCCCAGGAACAACATTTCACTTTTTGCTCAGTTGAAAACGGCATGGTACATAAGACACTTTACAATGCAACTTAATAACAAATGCCAATGTTTATTATCAAATATGTTCATTGTTGTGGATCCACGCAGTCAGCTGATAGATTTAAAATAGTATAAACAGCTGTACCTGTTCCTATTCTAAATAAAAGTAGGTTTACCCTTAAAATACGATTGCTGATTTTGTTGTTTTTTTGTTTTTCCGCCATTTTGTTTGGATCAGTCAGAATTAACTGATACTCGGAGGTATTTCTTTTACATATGTTTTAGTCACGACTGTAGAATTTCAAGTCTGTAGCGCTCTTTATGCGTCTGTCATATCAATTATTCAAAAATAGGGACCTCTTTGTGGGACACCCGGTATATGAAACACAGAATAGCCTGGTAAATTGGTGAGACAGTAGTCTCGATTTAAGACAGCATCTGTTTTAAGAACAATGGCTGCTTGGCTGAAACTGAAAATGACTTTATTGAACATTTATTGACTAAATTTGGAATAAATTTTGTGTGGGAACCAGATGGTGAATCTATGGAATACGCTGGGATTAGCTACGAAAGTGTTAAAGAATTGAGCTTGGATTTTTTGATACTTATGGTGGTTCGTAAACCAGACATAAGGGACGTTTTCTTCTGACCTGCAGAGGTGCAGGATCAGTAATGATTTGTTGGATGTGTGTGTATCGAGACCCTTTGGCTCTGTGTTTAACTCTATTAGTTAATTTTAGGATGAAGTCCTCGAGTGTGCGGATTGTGTACCCTTAAGAGATGGTGACGTTCGATACGTACCATGGGGAGTTGGTGATCCAACGGAGAGTTTTGTTCTGGAAGGAGTCCAACTTTTTCTTACAAGAAACAGATAGTAGATAGTACCAAGCTGGAGCTGCGTACGTAAGTACTGGTCTGATGTATATTCTGTACATGGACAATCTGATACGAAGTGGTAGAGGGCTCTTGTTGTTTATGACAGCAAGGAGTCTGCCACGGACAGATTTAGCCCTTGACAGAGTTTGCTTGACGTGATGGGACAGGGTTAATTTGATTCCAAGGTATCTACTTGCCGGGTCCATGCTAAGGGTGATTTGTTAAGAGTTCATTGGACTTTAGGAAATCTACGTAGTGGGGAAAATTGGATGGCTTGCGTTTTTTCTGTGTTTACTGCAGTTCTCCACATCCTGAGTCACGGCTGTAGGGCATCCAACTGTTGTTGAATGACCGACGAGCCGTATTCCAGGTTCAGAGTTCTGTAGTACAACACAGCGTCATCAGCAAAGAGTCGCAGTGATACTTTGGGGATAACTGAAATATCGTTAGTGTACAGAAGGTACAGCAACGGACCAAGAACAGAATAGCCTATAAACTAAAGGGTTTAATGAGAACATATTTTGACTGGATTCCAAGCCAATCACAACAAAGTATCCCAAACTCGTCCATGTAAATACAGAAATGGCGCAAGAGTGTAGGCCGCAATATCTTATCTGAAAAACATTGGATTTAATTAATTCACTTTCCTATTTTTAGTTAAATTATTTAAGCTATGTTTTTGTCAAAATTTATCAGCTGTATATTGAATCAATATGATATACCTAAAAGAATATAAAGTAAACAAGTCTAAATGTGTGTTCCTTATTATTTTACGTAATATTATCATTCCTATTAATGTCAGCTTTATTTTATCGCAGATTTGTTAAATATAAAAAAAATCATAGTTATGAAAATGTGTTTTTTTTAATACCACGACTATCTTGTAATAACCTACTATCAAGTCCCAACCAAATTAATATTGCAAGTAATTTCAATGAAAAATTGTAACAAAATCTTTTAGTCTCTATTTAAATGACATTTGAAAATGAATGAAAATAAATCAAAGATAAGCCTTTAACTGGCGTCAAACCTTGTAAAAAATTAATACAATAAACATTAAATGTGACAATGGTGATTGATGGTAGATTCTGTATCATGTCTCATCATTTATCTTCCCTTATCGCTGTCGGAAACTAACATGTCCCTGTTGCTTTGCCTCGGTATATCAAAATATCACTGAAAATTACAAAAAAAAAAAGATAATTTCTTATTAAAGTCACGCCTATTTCACTTTAACTGAAAATAAATCAAAAGTTAATAATTTGCGAGTTGTGATTTAAGTATAGTAATTTTAATAATGTGATCTAATTCAAGGCCAATTACAAGTATATTATTATGCTATTAAATTCCTTTAAGATACTTGAACAATTGAATTATGACTCAAATAAGCGTCCAACTGTACGGTATTCCATTTAAAAATCAAGAATTACTTTGGAGAATTTTTTTCTAAGGTATAGTTTTTTGAAGTATTATTAAATAAATCATATAACGGTATCGCTAGTATCTGTTAACTTTATACTTTGTCTACACAATATTAAATTACATCTCTTATTTTCAAAGAAATACTTTCTATATAATTTCGCAATATAATATTTAACATTATGGTAGACCGTCAGTTAAGGCAGACATAGTATTATGTATTTAAATGAAGTTACCTCGCTGGAATATGAAGTTTCTAAAGGAAAAATAAATGTAAATTTTCAAACAATACAGGAATAAGGCGATACAAACGATATACACACGAAATAATCTTTTAAACATTTAGGGTACCTACCAATTTTGCCCTATAAAAATAAATAATACAATATTTGTGAAATTGTGGTTATTAAAATACATACTGGTTATTTTACATACTGTTGCAGTACGGAAGTGGCCGGCCACCTGACAGGACATAAAGTGTAGGCCTACGTTATGTGCGTATATAATGTGTGTTTGTATATATATGTGTGTTGTGTAGTGTTTTTATGTTAATAACGAATCAGTATCGGATATGCCCTGATGATGCTGACTAATTAAAGCAGCGAAACCGGTTGTAAAAAAGAACCAGTGTGTATGAGACGAAGTAAGTAACATATTTATAAATAAATATACTCATACGATAAAAATGCTAATAAAGAAGTTATTAGAATAATATAAAAATTGCATTTATTAAATTGATTTTCAATTAATTATGCTCTCTTTAGTAACTTAAGATATTTGGCCATTACCATTTATTAACTATAATTAATTTAAGAGTATCTCTACAACATCAAACTCGAAGTACGACTTTAATAATACTGGATGGTGCTTGTGCGATGTGTGCTGCTGTTATCTCCAAATATGAATGATGAAGTACCTTCCCCTGCTACTTTTATAGCTTTACAGGAACATGTGAAGTTATATAAATAATTATTTCTTGTTGCTTTACGAAGCGCTGTATATTTCATTTTGGACATTGTTAGATATGTCAGGACTCTTAAAATCTAAATAAAACTTGTACTGTTAAGTAATTTTATTTATTGTTTAAAGAAAACGAAGTACTTTAAGTAATTTACTTACTTGTTCATGACGCGTTTCGGAACTTTATTTCATCATCAGATACTCGCTCTATTGAAGTCATTAACACATTAAAATAAATATACAGTCAACATAATACAAACACAAATATACGCGCACTATAACACAGTAATACATAAGTTCTATGGTCTATACCATCTCAGGGTGAGGCGGAAATATTCGACCGGAATAATACCCTTACCCTTGGGTCTATTGTGCGAGTCTACTGTTTCCGCCTCATCTTGAGGTGGTATAGACTATAACTCGGCGTGTACACATCGTCGGTCACTGAGGACGTCGGACCTCTAGCATGTAATACCGCTCAATGTTTGATTTTCTTATCTATTGCCATTGCATTGTCATACATCAAATTGGAATGCAAGTTCAATTGGTCATCATAAACTCCGGAATTTTTTCTGCGCTTTATAAATTGCATATTCTTCCAGCGCGTCCATTTGTTTACTCTTCTTACATATGTGTAATGGTTAAAAATTCGGATAAAAATTGGAATATGAATGGTTGCATTCCATTATGTGGCGTTCATAACGTTTCAATCAAATTTGTGACTTGGATAGAAATAGAATGAGTTTTAAAACGAAGTTTAACACAATTTATAATTTTAATTCCAATCTGAATTATTAAACACTAAAAAAAATTATCTGCCTAATTGGATTTCATGTACGAATATGTACTAAATAAATCGAGTAGTTGGGTTAACTACTAACATCAGTAAGTCGCTCTGTGTAGACAAACCTATTAAAATTAATGAATGTGGTTGCTTTATTTTCTGATTGATTGTTGAGCTTCGATGTTTCTTAAATTCATATTAATACCAAATTCATTTCATGTGGAATACATATTTACGTATAATACAAAATCGGAGTGGAATTAGAAGATGATTAAAAATAAGACGACCATGTTTATCTAAGCTTATGAAGTTTAACTCTAATTTATTTTATTGGGAAGGTTTTCCACCTTACTATATAAGACTTTTAGTGTGCGGTATTTGCTCAACCTTTAATTAACTGTTTTCAAAAATTGTTACTTTTTAACCTAAAATTGACTTACGTAGACATTTGCATTTAAAAGGACAACAATATTGGCTTTTGTACAGCTGATCAAGCTAATATTTTCTTTTCCTTTCTTTATGAATAAAAACTAAGCAATAGAGAGTTATACAAACACATAATTAATACTTATTATTGTTTCAAACGTTGATGGCCGTAATAAAGCAGTATAAAACGTACCTTTAATCCGACTTACTTGTTCCTATCAAGATGCTCTTATCTAGATGCATTTTTAATTAAAGTATACTTTGAACACTAACCAAAACACAAAATGATGCACTCGACCTCTATTATTCACTCTTTTGAAAGAGAAATTTGAAAAATAAATTTTCTCTTTTTTTCAATTTCTAATAAAGCTAATATTTCATTAAATTACAAGTGAAAAAACATAGACCAAAACCGGGAATTGAACCCAGGACCTTTACGTTTCCGTCGTAATGCTCTGCCAAACTGTTAATTCAATAATTGCAGTAAAACCGTACAAGTGAGATAACATCGACCAATATCTGGAGTGATCAGGGTAGCTCTGTTGGCAGAGCATTACGACTGAAACATAAAGGTCCCGGATTCAACTCTCGGTCTTGGTCTATGTTTTTTCACTTGTAATTTAATT
>JAGFPH010001707.1:218290-229464 GCA_018207615.1 Philaenus spumarius
TCTTGAAAAATAGCTTTTTTTAAAGTCTTGTTTGCCTTAAATATGCATACTTTAAGTTAAACTATTACTAATTTCTCGGTTACATATTATGTGACGACGAATTTTCCTTTGTAATATTAATAACATGGCAGACTTAATATAACTTTAGTACATTATACACTTTAAACTTTAATCTCTAACTTTACAACCACATCAATCACATAATTTCTCCTGTTATAAAATAAATATTAACGCATTTTTAATACATTTCTTATTGTACTAACTTAAATTTATACATTATCAAAATGGCAGGCCTCGCAATGAATGGGTAAACTTACTCCGTAATATTTCAAACCAATTAATTACGAGATACTGTCAAAGGATTAAATACACAAAGTTCATCCAAGATAATTTATGCATGATGTATCCCGCCATTTGTTTCCCTCTTTATGGTAAAACATTCTCCGCTGAAGAATGAATATATCAGCTTAGTGTAAACAGATGATCCATAAAATAAGCTAAGTTTCAACTGTGTTTATATATTTTTTTACTATTCTTTACTAGAATTCATAAAATAAAATTTATATTTTATATCAAAACACATGTTTAAATACTATCATGCTTTAAAACTATTTTTATAATTATTTTAGTGTTTATATAATTAATTTAAACTTGTTTTAGATTAGAGATTATGATGTTATACCAATCACTCATTGATGAAATAAACACTCATTTTATTTCTTAAGGTTAATTAGTATTAAGGACAAACTAAACAATCTATTACTTATAAATAACAAGCAATGCAAATATTAAGGATTCAGGAATTTTTAATAATTTGTGTATTTTCTTTGGTCCGGATTTTAACGTATTAGTAGTAACAATATTTATTGACAAATAAATTATATGTATTCTAATTTCTTCCTATGTCATACATTGAAACACTCGCTGAACATACTAGGTCCATATCCTTTTTAGTTTATAATTGTTTAGTATTTCTTTGCAAACTATCTGTACAATATGCATATAATGTTTTAAAAACTTAAAATGTGTTGTTCAGTGTTACGTGTTATTCTCTGTATTTGTTTTTAATGTAACCATCCCATCGGGAACATTCCATCAATGAGCATTAATTTAATGGATGAAACGGCCAAATTAAACTGCACAAATTTTACAATTGTAACATTAAAACTTTTTTAGTATAATAGTAGCAGCTGCGATTTCAAAAATCTATGTATTTTTATTAATTTTATGAATGTAAATATTTTAATAGCTGATCAACCGTAAATACTTTTGAATTACTTATACACAACATTTGTTAATATTATTATTCTTGAACCTAAAATCATAAATAAAATACATTAAAATACTCTCAAAACATAAACAAATATGAAACATTTGATGAGGCAGGAAGTAGGAAAATATAATAATTACCTCAATCCTAACCAAGTTTTGTAATGTGTATGTATTTCTTTAATTTAATTAAATTTGACTTCTTCTAAGAATGCGAAGTGTTAAATTTACAACTTGGACCTGTGTTCCAGGTTATAAACACTGACTGTTTAGTTTTATAACACACCAACATGGGGAGAATATTTAGGGGATCTAAACAACATAATTTAATAATTCTGAAATTTCTCAGCAGAGCACTAATAAAACCAAACTCGCTCGGAATGTTTAACGTTGTACGGTGGCTATAAAATGAAATGAAATTCACGCCAGTTGCAAAAACGTAGCATAGCTGTTCCAAACTTAACTTTAAAATACTTGCTATTTATTTAAATCCATTAACTGTGAATTAAATCAAAAACATTGAATTATGTGTGATAGTACTATGTACCAATAGTATGTTTTATGAAAATACTAGTTTAAAAGTGTTTGCAAATAAAATTATGTACATTTTGCTCTTTTACAGACAATCTGTTCATTTGTAATTCCAGTGAGGTTAAAAAACGTTTCGCTTAACACCTCTAGATTTAGATCTGAACAAAAATCTGTATAATTTTTAAATTGTAATCCTTAAGCTCGTCAAATATAATTTACACATCATTTAATCAAAGTGAGTCAGCTTTTAGCATCATTCATTAATTTTGTTAATTTACTTTACACAAATTTACTTCCAAAGTCACCTAGACATCTGAATATTGCGGTCAGTCAGCAGAGCTTTAAAAATGCAAGACCTATTCATTTACAGAATATTGCAAGGTTTAAATTTGATAAAGTAACTTCCAAGTAGTTTGTAATATCTGCAATAAAACTTGTTCAATATTTATTAATATTTCTTTTACTTACAGTTGAAAGTGGGATTATACTCTTTGCCAACAAACACTAATACTACTTTTATAATCCTGCATGATGTATGTGTAATGCGTCATGTCATTTATCTTCGCCTATAAAGGGGTGAAACTACCGACGCCTGTGAGTGGTTTTTGTAACTTAACATGAGCAGGTTAAATTATATAAATATATGTTACTTGTTGCTTTAATATAAAGCTTTATTTACAGGCAGAAGAGTCCTACAATCTATCTGCGACGTTTAATATTTTATGCATTGCCTAAATAAAACAAAGCAGTTTAATTTAATATTGAAATTCTAAAACGGATTATTAAACACGTTTAAAAATAAACTGTATTCCCTACCATGTGATGTGTGTACTATATTTAGTATTTAGAGTTGACTACAGGTATCAGGAACTAGATTTTCTTTTCTATTCATAGGCATATTCCTCTCGTTTAGAAAATATATTCTAAAATCTATATAAACAGGCGCATAAACAGAGAATGTTCAGAGTAAACTATAAAACTTCAGAAAAATACTATAGTATGGATATAAAATTCTTTTATAGGAACCATTAAAAATAAGAGTGTAAAATAAGGATTTATTCAAGCTATGTTTTACGATTGATCATTCAGTTTATTGCTTATTTAATAATACATTGATGTATCTAAAATAATTACAGATATTATTTTTTTCTTTCTAATTTTCGGAATATCTTCTTCTTCTTGTTGAATTAAATGTTTGCTTAGAACTCAGGATTCATATACATGTAAAATTGCAACGTGAAGAAAACACAAACATTTTCTGCGGCTTAAATAATACATCGTTTCACGTTATAAGTGTGCATCAAATATTTTTAAATATATTTCAGCTGAAATTTTAATTTCTTATTATAATATATCTTAAATTGCCATCTTATTACTATTTTACGTACTTTTAACGAATTTAAGTATAGTTGAAATATTTTAGGTTCTATAAAACAACAACAAAAAAACATCTGGTGTGCACATCACACAACTTTCCTTACCAAAATAGATGCTGTATCAATTACCAAATTTTTCGAGCGAGAGATTGATGATACCATTTTCGAGTTAATAGGAGTATCCGTTTCGAAGAAAGCGGTACTAACTTCAAAACGGTTAATCCCACGGACCTGATTTTGGTCTCAATCGATTTCTCACCCCCAAAAATGTCAAGGTCGATACCAAACACGGCTAGTTTAAAAAAGTCATTTTTGCCCCCAAAAAGGGCGTTTTTGGGGTCAATTTTTGAAAAAATGGAAAAAGTTGAGTGGGGTATCTTTTTTGACATTCTTTTGGACGCTGAATCGAATGAGACCATTTTCAAGTCGATAGGACCAGCCATTTCGGAGATACAAACAAAATAACTTGCGTTTTTGTAATAACTTTTTCAACGAATGTTTAAGGGTATATAGCGTACATAGCGTGTTAAGGGGGTCTGAGTAGAGTATGTTAGCAAAGTTTAATCAAAATCGATAGAGGGGTTTTGGAGTAAATACCAAAAATGTGCTAAAAACTGGTCCCATGGTAAGACACCACCTCCGATTTGCTTCAAATTTACATGGGTTTAATTGTTTACGTGTTTGAAGATATCCTGTAAATTTCAGTTCGATCCGTCCAGCCGTTTGCCCTGTGTACTCCGGACACACACACACACACATACACACAGACACACAGACAGACCAATCGCCAAAAATGCATTTTTTGGACTCAGGGGGCCTTGAAACGTAAAGATATTATGAAAACTCGACATCGAATTTTTGGGTCGATCGCAATACTTACCTTACCTAGTATAGGGTAAGGAAAGTAATAGAAGCTAACATTTTATTTTATTTTATCAAACCAATGGTTTTAACAAATAAATATAGTCACACTTTAAATATAGCAATAAATAGTAATGGTAAATGTAAGAACGAATTATTATCATCTAAATTATGAAGGTAAAACAATTCAATATCGATTCAAACTCTTTCCGTTAGTAATTGTTTATTCAAACTAACTGAAAATGCGTTAATTGGATTAAAAGTAAGAGAATTTTGATTTAAACGATTTTAAAGTCATTAGTTTTTACAGATTTCAATAAAGGTACAACTAAATACTTACTTACTAAATAAGCATCAACTGCTTACTAAAAAGCGTTTAAAAAGCAAGAAAAGCAACTAGATTACGTTTTGAAAAATATAACTTTTCCCAAGATAAGTAATTTTTGTAGGCCTCTTCGTAATATTAAATCTATTTCATTATTATTTCAATTATTAATATATGACAGTAAAGTCATACAGGGATTAATTACTTAAATGACTTAGCTAACATGGGAAGTAAAGGTAAATTATGGCGTGTAAAATTTCTACAGACATGGATATTACACTATGACTGAAAGGAATTTAAACAAACTAAACATATACTATTTGTATATAGAACGTTAACACTGTGATGACACTTTGTCTGATATTAAATTACAGTATTTTCAAGGAATATACCTGTCTAAAAATAATAAAGCACAGACAAGACAAATAAACGTTCCTTAAAACTAACTGTTATTCAAGTATACACATACATTTTTCTAATTGTTTTAATTTGTGACCTCAGTTATGGGCAACAATATTTATTTATGTAACGTCCTACCTGTTTATATTTTCGTTCCTTAACCTCGGACATCCTCAAGAGAATAAATTTAGTAATTGACAATACCGCAAATTATTGTTTATGGGTGTAAATCGAAAGTAATATATCAGGTTCGTTTATTGTTAAGAGATACTGTTTGTTGGTTGTAATGACAGTGTCCATCCGCACTTGAAGCTGCCGTGTTTTCTACAATTTAAATTTAAATAAACAAAAAGCAGCGTCAGTCAATCGTCGTCTTTATAATTGAATCGACTATTTTAGAATTCCAACAAACAGCAAATTCGATACGGAGATATCAAATTTTGAAATCAGTTACACTAACCACTGAGTGTCCACTTTTATTTCAGTGGCATCTATTAAGGGAATTCCATGTAAATTAAATTATTATAGTTTATCAGTCATTGTTTCTTCGCGTTTGGTATGTTGGTGCATTACATTGATTTTGTTATTTATTATTTTACTATGTATACTATACTACAATATCAAAAAAATGGAGCAAAACAATGGAAAGGTCAAATGTGTGCATTAGTGGAAGAGATAAGGTTCCGAACTAAACAAGAAAATCTTCAGGCTCGTTCCGATTCTACGTTTCGTACCATTTATAAATCTTGGAATTTGAATAACAACTCGTATTTAGATAAGGATGTTTGGATAGTACGAAATGTAATTAAATGTAGAACAGAGCTGCTATATTTGAACTGCCTGCTTTGGGTGGAGGGGGTAAATTACAACTGTTCGCTCTGTAATTTGAAGGCTAAAGAAGATAGTTTACATTTTTTAGCGATTTGTCCAATCTTGGAAACAATTAGGAAACAATATTTTTGGAAATTGGAGTTGAGTTGGGATCAATTACTTGAACAGCTTAACGGGGAAAATTTGAAGTATCTTGCTCGGTATGTACAACAGGCTTGGTAATACAGATGGGAATTAATCCGCGAATTTAATTATTGACGTTGTGAATTTGTATTTGTTTTCATGTCTTTGAGCCCCCTCAATTATTATTAATCATTTGTTAATATTTGTGTTTTTGTTGGCAATCTTTGCTTAGTGTTTATATTGTTAATTAAAAAGCAAACACAATTTTTTGTAATTTCTTCAATTTTTATTTTTTAATCTTGCCTTAATTGTGTTTGCTTTTTAATTAAATATGGAATTCTACCAAGTACCTACGGTCATCACTATCAATCGTAGTTTATATTGTTGGTAATCTTTGCCTAGTTTTCATACGTAATACATTTTTAGTTGTCGTCTTAGTATATAGTATTTTTTAAGGGGGGTGTGAGGGTGTGCGTGTATATGTATGTAATTATGTATTGGCTTAGGATAATTATTTCTTGTTATTTTGTAATGTTTCGTTAGCGTTATGCATGCAACACATAGAGCTAGAGGTGTTGAAGTAAGAAGGTTTAATAGTCTTCCAACCGACAGAAGGTAAAAACCATTGTCTAATAAGCTTGGAAAAAGAAATGATTGCAACCTTCATTGTATAATAAAGCTTTATTATTATTATTATTATACTACAATATATAAAGTTTTATCAAGTTTTAGAAACATTTATAGTAAGATGCATAGCTACATATAATTTTCTCTCTCTCACTCAAATATCAATGTACCTTCTTCTACATAATAGGAGCAACGAACTTGTATACAATATGCTCTTTTATCGTTGCATTTCGCAACACAGAGAGGAACCTTAAAGATTCTAAATTAATGCCTCCAACAGTAATTATATGGAGAAGACAATTATGATATTATAAAGCTAGATAAAATAAAAAAATACGATCAACTCTTAGAAATTTAAGAAACATTAAACAAAAAGTATCTTGTGTATTCGGAATAAAATTTATTTTCCCAAACAGTTAACAAAAGATAAAAATGCACACTTAAAGTAAATAATTGTGTGCGTTTCATTTTTCACATAACTAACGGTTTTTGTTACATTTTGTTTATCCTTTTTACACAAAAAAACGTTTAAAAAATATTTTCAAAAGCAAAATTAAAAAGGAGAATGAGAATATTTGGTTAAGGATAAAACATTTCTTTTAAATGAATTTTATTTCACCATTCAAATAAAATTAAACTTTGGTATTTATTTCTTATATGTATACATTTCTATTCAGTGTTCTTCGGTTGGTAAATAGTTCACTGTTTACTTATAAAGCTAATTTTGAGAACATTGCATAAACATTTCTTAGTTGAATCAACCCTTATTTTAAACCATAAAAATTTATTTCGTTTTGACGATCAATCACACAAGAAGCGATAAATATGCGATAAACTTTGAAAAATCTGCTGACGTTTTTTCTAGACTATAATATGCATCTTTATCCAGTGGGAGGAAATGTGGATAAATTTGTTGGAAATGAGCTGAGAAAAATAAATGAGTCCGTCAGTAACCGACAGTAATGAACTGTTGGAGTTCAGCCAGTCGTTCAAATCGTCGAGTTCTGATGCAGCATTGAGATCCTCTACAATGACTGTTTTGTTCCAAACTTCTCCTGTTGAAACACATTTTGTTTGATTGTGTAGGTACTAATTATTTCTTCACTACATACGGAATTTCAGTCAGGCAGAAGTCTACATCATTCTTTCTTGCATGATAAAGGTGTCAATAAAGTGTTGACATTTGGCATTTCTACATCGCCTGAATGAGTATAATATACTTTAAGTTTACATTTAATTAAGTTTGTTTAAACTCTACATATTCGATAAATAGCTTTCAACATTTATATACTTCAATACCCCATAACGTTAAGGCCTGTAGTATATTATATTTACTTTATTTATTTATTTTTTTATATAGTTCTAAGGTTTAATTCTGTTAACTAGTTTCAAAGTTATTGCTTGGTTTCAATTGATATTTTAAATATATGTGTGATATTTATATACCGGGTGTCTCACGAAGAGGTCCCTATTTTTGAATTGATATGACAGACGTATAGAACGCGCTACAGACTTGAAATTCTACAGTCGTGACTAACACATATGTAAAAGAAATACCCCTGAGTATCAGTTAATTCTGACTGATCCAAACAAAATGGCGGAAAACAAAAAAACAACAAAATCAGCAATCGTTTTTTAAGGGTAAACCTACTTTTATTTAGAATAGGAACAGCTACAGCTGTTTAGACTATTTTAAATCTATCAGCTGACTGCGTGTATCCACAACAATGAACATATTTGGTAATAAACATTGACATTTTTTATTAAGTTGCATTGTAAAGTGTCTTATGTACCATGCCGTTTTCAACTGAGCAAAAAGTGAAATGTTGTTCCTGGGCTATTGCCTTTGAAAATGATTTTGAAGCAATAAGGTGTTTTAGGGAAAGGAACCCAGGTGTAGTTTCACCGTCAAGGAATACCCTTGACGGTGGAATATTCGTAAGTGGAAGACTATCCTACTAGAAACGGGGTCAATACAAAAAAATAGCATAGATCCTCCAACATAGAAAATGAAGAAATCGTATGTCCTGCTTTCATGGAATCTACAAATACGCCTAATTCAGTAAGAAAGGTGGAATCTGCTTCAGGGATACCGAAGTCATCTGTCCAAAGGTATGCCAAAAAGAACAAAATCAAACATTATAAAACTCATTTAGTTCACGGACTGCTTGAAGATGATCCTGACAGACGATTGGAATTTTGTTCGAAAATAATTGAAAAGACTGACGTAGATAGCAAATGGCATGAAGGAATCGTGTTTTCAGATGAAGCGACATTTTATCGAACAGGAACTGTAAACAGGCATAATTGTCATTACTATAACACAAAAACTCCACATATCTTACAAGAAGATAAATTAAAATCAACAGGTATAACAGTTTGGGCTGCTGTTACCAAGGATGGTGTTTTGTCGTATGACATATCCCGACAAACAATGACTGGAGAAAGGTATGCATCAGTTTTAAGCAATCACATAGTTCCTCATCTTTCTCAGCCTGAGATGAAAGACGTTTTTTTCCAACAGGATGGAGCTCCTCCGCATTATGCTAATGTGGCCAAAGCAGTTTTGGACCAAAATCTTCCTAACCGTTGGATAGGTCGTGGCAGCAGCTTCATGGACTGGCCCCCAAGGTCTCCAGACTTGACTGTTTGTGACTTTTTTCTGTGGGGCTTTTTGAAGGAGAAGGTTTATTGTCATAACATTGCAACAGACGATGAACTAATGAGGTTGATCGAAGAGGAACTGTTCTTGATACCTCGAGAGTTGTTCAGCAAAGCGTATGACGGTTTTCTATTTCGTTGTCATCAGTGCATTGCGATCGATGGACATCAGTTTGAATAAGATTTATGGATCAAATAGATTTAATTTATTTATGAGTTAATTATATCTTTAATTCCCTAACGTTGTTTAGTGCTTAGTAACATCGTTAAAATTCAATAATTATGTTGTAACACTTAAGCAAATCAAACTATTTTAACGAAAAGGTACTATTTCTTTGATATCCCGCCATTTTGTCCTAATGTGTCAGAATTAACTGATACTCGGGTGTATTTCTTTTACATATGTGTATGTTAGGACTGTTGATTTTCAGGTTTGTAGAGTGTTCGGTGCATCTAATATATTAATTCAAAAATAGGGACCTCTTCGTGGGACACCCGGTATAATTCTAAAGTTAAAGTTAAAGAAACTTTATTAAAATCAAGGTAAAAAGCAATTTAACAATTTAAAGTATCGTATAAGTTTAGAACTTTTTGGTAGATGAACTTCTAGCAAACATTCAATGTATTCACACAGATTAGAACAGGGACGTAAGACTTTGAAGTTGGGTACGCTAACCTCTCATACACTTGGCACTAATAACAATTAATTGGCGTATTCTATGTTGCAGGCTGTTTAAAAATATCTAAAGTTAAAATGTATGCCATATCACATTAATAAATTATTTTTAAGAGGGTACATTTTCTTTTACTCTTTAACTTTCAATAGTGAGTTCGTTTTCATTTCCGAATTTTGTGTAAATAAAATAAATGAAACCTCACGAATTATTGTAAGTACTTGCTCTCTAAATTCCTTCATATTTATTGCTGTCGGTTGATTTAAATGTTTACAGTTTGGGGTTTAAAAAAGATAACTTAAATTTAAAATTAATAATTTTTCTACCAGGTTTTACACTAGTTTTTGAAAGGAGCCCAAACTAACTATTTACATTGAACCAAGTGTGAGATATACGAGATGGTCCACACTGTGTTCAAGTGTGTAATTTCAATTATTTCTTAAATACATTAAATTGATTAAAAAATAGTTAATTTACTCAAAATTTAAAGGAAAACAAACTTCGATTTTATTACAAACTGATTAAAAGTGTATCCTAATGAAAAGTAATTTTTACAAATTCAAAATGTTGTCCTGTTCGGAATATGATTACGGCAAAACTGATATTTTGTCAAGAAATTGTTTTAAAACATTTAGTTTCTATTTTGTAATTTGCAATGCTCTCATATTAATATCTAATAAAACCCAAATTGTTTTAATTGAATATAAATCGCCGAAGACGGTTAATTTGGACGTGACACACTTAAGCCCTAATTATATTAATTTTGTAGATTGTAGACGCTTTTACTAGGGTATTTACTGCTTTCATTCTTATCTGCTTCGTTTACAACCATCTCGCTTCATCTTCAAATCTGCAACCGTTAACAGTCTAAATGTGAATATATTATTTAATTTTTTTCAAAATAAACACTCGCAATGTCTCTAATCTTTTAAAATTGTAACTCAAATTTAACTTCTTCTAAATTTAATATAGTTTAAAATATATCTTTTGTGTGATTGATGTATGTGAAATGTATTTTGACCTACAAATGAATTAATTTATTTTGTCCTATCAACTGCTAAAGAACTCCATGTTCTTTGGAAATTACAAATATTAAAAATATTAAAATATTCAAATATTACAATTTTATCGAAACAATTAAAAACCCAATCGAATTAATTGAATTACTTAATATTGCTTGACTGCAATGTTATCTTAGCAGTTATATGATTTCAGAAAGCATAAATATCAAGCCTTTAATAAATTCTAGCATTTTATAAGTTGCTGGTAAAATAAAAATGTCATACTAAAATTAATCCTAATTAAAAAATACAACCGAAATCATAAACTACGCAATAATAATAAATGCAATTTCTTTAATTTTAGCCGGAAAGCAAATGACCAAAACATTTGCATGTGATTAGTCCAATAATATTTTCTACTTTAAATCAAAATATGAGATTGCAATTAAATGTACGTTTAATTAAAGGGAAGTGCAATTTAATTCGTGGAAGGCTA
>JAGFPH010001708.1:5930-44045 GCA_018207615.1 Philaenus spumarius
GTACAGGGACGTAGCCAGAGGGGTGGTTTGGGGGGTCTGGACCCCCCTTCTGTTCAGTTTTTTTTAGGACGAAATGTAATTTTGTTTGTGACTTCGTACAAAACAATGAGATAATAGAATACCTATTGAGTATTGATGGACCAAGCAAGGACCAGCGGCAGTAGTATACTTCACTTTATGATCCTCTAGTTTTTGCGCTGCAGGGCCAAACTTCCGCACCCTGCCAACCCCCGCATTCTCGGAAGTAATTTTGTGAACTCGCCCGTCCGTCTCCATCTGTCTGTCCTGCGTCAGCAGAAGTTGCAGTAGCAAGTAAGTGTGGTAGTTGCGTTATACTAAATAATTAAATCTGTAAAACTTTTATTCAACGAGTTAAAAGTGATATTATTAACCATGAGTGGAAAGCTTAATAAGAAATGCAATAAAGACAAGGCCAAGGAACGATTTTGAAGTTTTTTTAAACTGATAAGCCAACAAGTAGGTCTAGCAGCTTCTGTGTCAGCGACAACAACAAACAACCTTTAGTTCGTCCTAATGACGAAAAACAAGTAATTTTTCTGCTATTTTGTGTAGAAGAAAAGCTTTTGTGCCATGTAGACAAAATGATTGTTAATCTCAAGAAAAGATTTGACAAAAATCTCAGCCATAGACGTACTCTTACCGAAAAACTGCAAACTGGCAAAATTTAGTTTTGTTTTATGAAGACAAGGTATCTCAATTTGTTTTGGATTCGGAATATGTACAATGGTGCCAAATGCGGAGTGAAGGAAGAATAAGGTAGGCCTAAAAAGCTTTTGCCCATTTTAGATTCATGCAGCAAGTTTTTCTATCCTAACATTAGATAGCCTACTGTATCTAACACTGTGTAGCCTACTGTTCTACACTGGATTCCACGTTCACCGTGCAGTACAGAGCGCCCATAAGCCATGTTGTCCATACGACAGTCTCAGCTGTACCAGCCACCAACAAAAAAACATCAACTCCCATGCAACGCTCGGTCAGTTGATGCAACCCGCATGACATTAAACGTGATGTTCGCTGTAATGGTAGTAGCACGTCTATTCTCCCGAAGGACGGTGAACGTGGAATCGAGTGTAGCAAGTTTACCAGTTTGAGCCATGTGAGGCAGAACGGTCTTTTCTACATTGAAAAGAATTCAGGCATCCTATTTCATTTACGTGTACTCGTGTAAATGTACTGATATTAGTGTTGTTTGTATATTTTGGTGTTATTTCAGTACCTGAAATTGTGTTTCGCGTTATAATTATTGTATAAAATAATGTTGAAAGTACTGTATCATAAATACATAAAAAAAATTAACAAGAAAAAACTAAGGATAAGAACGAACAATGTCATAAAATATGTTATTTTTGTAAATGGTCAACATCTTGCTTATGTACGCTGTACTTTAAAGCAATAAAGTTGTTGTTGTATTCGATAACTATTAATCACTAAATGTGTTCCAAATTATATCATGTTTGGTCTTATTTTGATTACAATAATCTCATCAATATGTTATAAACTTTTTCATGCCAAAAAAGTTAATAATATAAAGTTTAAGCCTTTTATTTGTAGTCGTTTACCGCTCGCCGAAAATCAAAGGCGTGCCGCGACTTGAATGCACACATTTTCATTTCCATATGCATTTTTAGACCTTTTATCTATTTCAACTGTTTCTAAGAATAAAAATAAATGTGTTTATTTTCTCCCCCTATACCATAGTATATGGAGAAAATATTGTATTCGTCAAAATTTTCGAGTTTGAGTTTTTGGTGGAAATATCCGTTTTGGGTCCCCCTGAACCTAAAAAAGTGGTTTTCGGAGTGATGTCTGTGTGTGTGTCTGTATGTGTGTCTGTGTGGATGTTATCAGACCTAGAGCCTAAACCAGTCGTCCGATTTTGATGAAATTTGGTATGGAGGTACTAATCCACGGTATCTCCAGGCGTTTTTTTCATTTTTGTGAATTTTTTATTTTTAAGGGTAATTTTCCCATAGAAACCCTTAAAATAACGGAAAATCAACTTTTCTCAAAAACGGCTCTAACGATTTTGATTAAAATTTTATAGTTTATTAGGGACTTAAAGTACTATAAACTGTAAAATTTTAATCAAAATCGTTTGAGCCGTTTTTGAAAAAAGTTGGTTTTTCCGTTATTTTATGGATTTTTATGGGAAAACAACTTTAATACAAAATCACCTCTCCTACCCCACCCTACAAGTCACCGTGAATCTGTTTAATAATTTAAATATGTTTGTGAGAAAGTATGTGCCAGTTCCTGGTACCGTTTATTTACAAAAAAAATACGTTTATTCGTCAAACGCATTTCAACGACATCGTCTGATCTGATATCGCAGTGACATTTGATCTGCAACTAAATTATAACTGTGATTTTGTCATTGAAACGTTTTTGACGAATACTCGTATTTTTGTGAGAATTGTGTTCTGCGTGTTTTTTCTAAGAAGTAATTATTGTTCTCACCAACCAAGCTCGATTATATTTAGTACTGGGAAAAGATCTACGATCGGGTAAGATTGTGATAGGATTCAGTGGCAGGTGTTATATTTGAATTATTTCTTTCAGTGATTAAATTTAAGTATAATAGCCTAATAATGAAAGAATAGTTTACAAATACATAAATTCTTACTAAAAAATTTAACTAAACAGTAACATATAATTATATACTTATACACACACATAATATGTATGCACCGGGTAATATATATCTATGGTTGCGTTTAGTGACTTTTAGTTATATTTAGTTCAATAATTGTTCAACGAAAATCTTATGCCAACGAACCACTTGCGTAAAACAAGTTTGTATACCAAATCTCGAGAAAATTCTTTGAATCGTTTACCAGAAAGTATTTACAAATATTAACATGTACCTACAATTTCTGGGACACTCGCAGTAAACGTATTTTAAGGAAATGTTCACTAAGTTCAAATTACTCCTTTGGTGAAAAACTATTGTGTATCAAATCTCGAGAAAATTCTTAGAATCGTTTACGAGAAAGTATTTACAAATATTAAAAATGTGCAATTTCTGGGAAACTCACAGCAAACGAATTTTGAAGAAATTTTCATTAAGTCCAACAGAATTATTATTGTCTAAAACTCTTGTATAACAAATATCGATTAATTTCTTAGAGCAGTTTACGAGAAAATATTTACAAAATATGTAACTTGTGGAAAACCCATCACAGAAAATAATGTACGGAATTTTCTTTTAAGTCCAAAGGAAACTTAGTGAACTTTTCACCAATGAGTTGAAAACCAATTTGGTGAAAACCCCTTGAACACCAAATCTCAAGGGAATTCGTAGTGCAGTTTACAAGAAAATATTTAGAAATATACAAATTAAATATACAATTTCTGGAAAACACGCAAAAACAAAATTTCAGAAATTTTTTATAGTCAATGGACTCTTTGTTTAAAAAACCGTTGCATACCAAATATCTAAATCCTGAGGGCTGCTTTCAAAAAAATATTACTATTATACAATTTTTTGTTATATAAGATATTTTTTATCGTACTGCATTATAAACTGATGCTTTTAATGCACATGTTACGTCCGTAAAGTGACTCTTTATTGTAGTCATTTACTACTTGCTCAGAAAGTCAACTGATTCAACAACCGGCTGACTACAGTTTGGTAATAGGACCAAAAAGTATTGTACGTCAACATAATGCATTGCGGTACATTAACCGTTTAAATTCTGTAAACAAATCAATAATATAATTAAATTAATTAACTGTTCGTGTGATCCTAGTGCAGGATGATAAAACGTATCGTTCATAACTTGTAACTAAAGTGCTTTTTGGTGTTGATCGTTAACACCACGATCTTGCACCATAAACATCCACGTTAGGTACTAGTGATGAAATATACTATTAACTGGATTATTAAAGTTCTTTTAAATCTTGAATAGAATACAATTTTGTAAAAAATAAATCTCAAACATTGTTGAAGACAAGAATATATTTATATTACCATGGATACAGGACAAATATTAACAAAACAATGTAATTGTCATTAGATTTCTGAACATCATGAAGGTTAGTCGCATTTTTTTCTATCCGGCTCACTCTCTTCGCGGAGAAGAAAATGTCGATCGTCCGAGAACTGCACAGGTTTCTGTACCCTGCACAGGTTAAGAACGTGTAGCGCGAGGAAGATCCGTATTTGGTTTCGTCATTTGGTACGGTGATGGAAAACAAGTCGGATCCGAACTGCGCTCCATTCTGAACACGCGTTCCGATGTAGATCTGAATTCGAGTTCACAATCTGTGTATGCGGAGGGAACTGGATGGGGTTTGAGGGTTGTCCGTTTTCATTTCTGCGGAGATCGAAGTGACCGGCGTAGTTCTGAATGTACCTGACTGGATTTGTGTCCAGACAATCAACAAAGCCCTCAACTGTAGTCCGTTTGGAAAAATATGTAAAGCTTAATCGGAACACATTGGAATCAGCCAAGGTGTACTTTTACTTTCTTGTAAAATTACATACAACTTGTTTTGCTTCTTAAAGTTTTGCTGGTTAAGTTCATACATTATCTCCTTTAGACTTACATTTGAGCGTCAATTTATATCTATAAATCAATAACATATCAATAAAGTTATGATAAAATATATTATTAATTTTAAGTTCAAAGGAAAATATGCATTTTCATAAAAAAAGCATTATTTTTTAACAACCGTTTAAATATCTTTAGAAAACTATTGACTTGTTCGTTTTAAAAACATTTTAAAACCTGTTTACATTTTTCACACTTTGAACGTCTATTTCGACTGGTCTGTAAGTAGAAAATAATATATATGTAGTAATAAATTATTATTGTTACCTTTTCGGTACCGTCACGTGACTTCTTTTCTGTCTTATTACAAAGACGCGTTTCGGAGCCGAAACTCTATCTTCTGTAGAGACCTCCGTAGAGGTCGTCAAAACTTAAAACTTTGATAAAACATACAACACTACACACACAAATACAATTATCTACACGTGTTTAGATTTAGACAGATTATTAGGTGGTTTCATGGTCCGCGAACTACTGGCATTTGTTTAGGCCAAGTTTAGTAGATTAAACAAGTTGGTCATATCAGCTACTTAGTCATATCTCATTACCGTCTCGTATAATGAGAACATATCATTGAGAATGTTATTTGGTGATTGTTTGGCTTTATATATTACTTCATCTCGCATTAGAATGCCGAAGTATTGAAATCATGCGGTAATTTTGTGTGTCTGTTTTCCTGTATACACGATATAAGCATTCACAGACATCGTAGAAAACTTGTGGTGGTACCAAAATCTTCGTAATTTCATTACGGAGAGATAAAAAGCTTTTGAGTTTTCTACCGTGAGTCGTAGCGCGTTGGGGTCACGTTTTTGGGTCAAAGTTTTGAAAATATTGGGTCAAAATTATTAAAATACAGTGTGGGGGTATCGTTTTATATGGTTTTGGGTACGGGAAAACCGATTTTGACAGTTAAAAGTCACTTCGGGGTCACGTTTTTGGATCGAAACTTTGAAATTACAGTGAGGGGTAACGTTTTATATGTTTTTGGGTACGGGAAAACCGATTTTGACGGTTAAAAAGTCGCAGCGCCTCAGAGTCACGTTTTTGGGTTGAAATTTTGAAAATACAGTGGTGGGTAACGTTTTATATGTTTCTGTGTACAGGAAACCCAATTTTGAGAGTTAAAAGGTCGTAGTTTCAATTCGTGTGTTCTGTCCGTATGTTTTCATCACCTATGCAAATGTCAAGCTACAATAAATTATCAATATATTGCTGACATTATCTTTGGTCGAATTGAGCACTGGCACTTTATTTGATATAGGCCTACGATGCAGTATAGTGTATGGGCTGGAACACACGGAGTTTTCGTCCACCCCGGATTACTTGCCGTCGCCATCATTTCAACAGTGGCGCGAAGCCTCGAAGGAGAGTATTAGAGCATTCACATTGGTCCGAAAAATTAACTATCGGTTTATTTACCGCTGACGGTATCTGTGCAGCCGTTCGCTGCCACTACAATCGACGGATTTTCCACCGTCTCCGCCGAAACAGTAGCGAACGTGACCAAATGCAAGCCAACTTTCCTTATTTTAGTATTTTCTTCTATCTTTTAATCGAGTGTGTACAGCAGTTCGTCAAATGACGAAACCGACATTCTTAAATAATAGAAAATGTTTCTTCTAGTTCCTCAAAGCAGGAAACACAGTGTAGAATGCTCCAAAATCTTCTTTTATTTTATTTATTTATTCGATAAACCCAGATTAGTATATTTTTTTGCTTCTTTTTCAATTAGCGACAAGCAAGAGTTGCGCTCTGTTCATATCAATAAAACATTAAAAGAAATAATATATTACATACACACTTCGCGATTGATGAACTAGACACTTCAGTTTAATGATTCCAATGAGTGAGGCTTTTAGTCGAAAATTTTACCACCCTGTGTGCAAACTTTAAATTTTATGAGCGGCGACGGTAACTAATCCGCAACAGACAAAAAAAACGCCGTACGGGTTCCTGGCCTATGGAGTTAGAGACAGCGCACGGAAAGATTTGGCGGGGGTGAGTCATGGTTGCTATTCTAAATTATTCTAAAATAGGCCTAATCACAATTAGAAGTGGAAAAGTATACATACCTATATAATTTTAAAGGACTTTCTGAAAGCCTAAAACGTGTTATTTTGCATGTTAATTTAAAAAAATTCCATCCCCCTCCCCCATTCTTACTAACAACATTATTTATGTTTCAAGTAAATATCTTCTGTTAATCATTTTTATTCAGCTTATTTTTTGCACAAGTTTCACATTTATTTACAAAAACAAAAATTTAAAATACAATATTTTTTATTTGAAAATCATGTTGATTTAAAGTGACATTTTCCAAAATATAGTTGGGCAAATTAAAAAAAAAAACAAAAAATGAAAGATTACGGTGGGGTATAACCAAGTACCTCACGCGACCACTTAAGTCTTAGAAAGTGACGCGACCACTGAAGTTTTAACAAGGTTATTGTGAAATGTCTTTGGACCAGAAACAATACCTAAAAGTGTTGTAGTGCAGTAGAATTAGAGAAAACTCATATTGTAATTAGTTTCAGAATGCCATGTGGAAAAATCAATGTATTTTATGCATAAAGTAAATTACATTTTTCCAGATACACTTTTGAACATCCAGAACATTTTTTAAATATGGTACAACCAAATTTATGATGTTAAACCATAAATAACTGACTCCTTTTTATTTAACAAAACTCTATGTTTAATAAAATATGATTTGGTTACTTATTTTAGTACAACATTTCTCTTGTGAGAATGCAACTTATATTATCTCCTCTGGATGTATTTAACACAAAATTAAAATTGACATATAAATTATTATTCAAACAAATCTCTTTCTCTCGGGTTAAAGAATCCCTGGCTGTTAAATAGGCAATCTTTTAAAGCTATACTTAAAATTATATTACAAACTGAATTATTTAAAATTAATATCTATTATGTTCCAAAGTTCAAATGTTCAGAAAAACTATGTCCAATTGGTTTAATTTGAATTTATATACACGTCTATTCGCTTTTAACGATTCAAAACTGTTTATAACCCTGGGTATAGATATATCAGAATTGACTGGATATTACCTTAATGTTGGTGACTGTCTTTTAATAATTTTAAAACTGTTCATTGGTTGTACCATTTAAAAAACATTACTCTGCTTATACTTCTGCAAGAGCGAAGCAAAAACCCGACTCATACAATATTTTTGCTTCCACTGTAAGAATCCAGTTTGCCTCGAACATACGGAAACATTTTGCAAAGACTGTGCCCCTCAAATGACTGGCCTTGTTCAAGAAGAAGATTCTACCGATGAGTGAGTTTTTCCACGATTATTCTGTATATACATTTAGACCATCCGTTATTTTGTATTTTTTCTAGTTTTTTTTTTTTTTAATAAATTTACTTACAATTTATATTTATTATTTTATCCTAAATCATACCAAAATGAAATATTTTCATGAAATTTAGAAAAATTTAAAACAGTTTTTACTTAGCAAAGAAACCGTTGGATTTCATTTTTCATTTTCTGTCTATTATAACCCATATGATGACAAAAAATAACTAGTTTAAACAAAAACAACAAAGTGGTATCTATTAGATACAGTGCGACCAGTCCCGTCACACAATTCTGACACTGTCTGAATAGGAATGTGTAGGGTCTGACATCTTTTTTTTTATTAAATCGAGAAATGTTTAGATAATGTTAAATATGTATGAAATACATAGGTCAAGAGTTGTTATGTAAAGTAAGGTCAAAATCAAGGAAAATATATACGTCAAAAATACTCATAAAAATGTTTGAGGCAAAATGTATCTGAGAGATACAGTGCGACCGACGGAGGGTTAAAAAAAACCTAACTTTTGAAAAAAAGTCAGACTTTTTCAGATATTATTTTGAGGGTTAAAATAATGAAAATTTGATTTACCCTAAGCGTATAGGTACTTAAAATATAAGTCTTGACAAAAAACATGAGCCCTGGATGAGCTTCCTACAAGGACGGCAACTGGGTTTAATTGTATTAAACATTTAACCCTTTTTTAATAAATAAATTAAATATCTCGTAAACCAATTAATATTTTTTTAATTACATTTCAATGTATTTAAGGGCCATAAAAGGTATATTTTCTGTCAGTTTCAAGGGTCTAGGTTCTTTTATCAAAGAATGAAAAATACTTGAAAATTTGGAAAATTTAATCGGGTTTTTGCAATTATTTAAACAAATTATTAACCGATTGTAACTTACGAGGTATCAAATTAACCGTTTTTTAGTACCCTACAAGTATACGAAATTTGAAATACCCATTGGCAATTGTCTTCAAACTATTTAAAGAAAGCCAATTTTTTCCGATTTTTCCATACCTATTTAAAAAATGTTCTGGATGTTCCAAAGTGGATCTGGAAAAAATGCCATTTACTTTATGCATAAATACATCGATTTTTCCTTATGGTATTCTGAAACGAATTACAATAAATTTTCAAAAATGTTTCTATAATTCTACTCTGGTTTAATAGTAGAGAGTTCTGAAACAGAGGTGGTATTGATCTGATTGTTGGAAGGTTGACAATTAAATATCTTGTTTAACATAAAGAATATAATATATAGGCCTATTTATTTTCATATAAAAACATAATATTCTAAAAGAAATAACAATATTATCATTTAATATTTAAATATAAATTTAACAATAAAACATTTTAACTTAAGTATATTATTCATATGAAATAATTATGTTACTGAAAAAAATACAGTAACAAAAATAGTGAGTAAATATGCTTAGGTATAGGATACACGGATACAGCTACTTATACAACTTGGTTGCAATTATTTACTAAATTAATATATCACTAAATAAAGAAACAAATAATGATATATACATATTGACTTATGCAATACTGTAGTGTAAAACTACGTACTTTTATTCAATCTGCAAAGATGAGAGTAACATTGAATATTATTTACTGTAAAACAGAATGACTAGATAGAATAAGGTCTTTGATTATATATGTTGAACACTTTAAATAGGTAGACTTTTATAATAGCTGTGTGCATTTTAAATAAAAATCAAATGCTTTGTCATTAGTGATTTCATAACCTAACTTTTCCTGATAAGATTCTACCATACAACTGTGGTGTAAGAGGCACAAAATCACAATTCTCTCTAAAATATATTTTATCTTTAATTATTTCTGGATTGAAACCTTCTTTCTGAAGCTCCAGTTTTTGAACTTTGAATGTTGCTGTCAATGGCAAATTTTGCATGATGCGAACAAAATAAGGTTGTGCATAATTTGGCAAATTTCTTTCCAATTCTTCAGCCAATTTCTTCAAATCCAGTTGACTGTTTGAATCCACTACAGCCACCATGCCAGCTTTCCCATCAATATCACCAACCTAAAAGTAACAGAAGAGACATGTTGTATGATATGTAAGAATTTGTATGAAGTATCCTGAAAATTGTGACCAAAGCTGATTTAGATTTACCAAAATTAAAATCGAACCCTTATACAGAATGGTTACAAAGTTCCTTCACCCACCTTAACTTTTGTTTGTACTATTGTTCAGAGACAAATATTTTTGCAACTATTGACTAGGTCAACTGAATAAAAAAGATTATGTAACCTGAATCTTGTTGTTAGGTAACAAAAAAGAATATTTAGCGATGTAATGTATCGAAACGGATTTGAGTCTGCCACCGCTTATTATTAGTCCATTGTTGTCCAAAAATGGCATTTTAACTTTGAGGTATCCATAGCATGTTTAATTTTTAAGTTTCTTTTATGATAGTTTTAGCATAAAAGAAAAAATTAATGTGAATAAAAGCCCTTGCACATGAGGACAACAGTGACAGGCAGTTAATGGCAGTTATTGGCTGTCACTAAAATTCTCTTTATTGTTCCCGTGTGAAAGCAAAAATTGCCGCTTCAATTGCCAGTAACAACTGACAACCACTAATGTCATACCGGTACATGTAGAATTTTATGGCCCTTGTATTCTAGTAGCAGGTTTCAGTTCCATTTTTTGATAGATCTTACGACACACAGTTAGAGAGTTTTAAGTGATACAATGCAAAAAGTTAGCCTTGCAATGAGTTACAAACTACAGTATTCATAAAACAGCAAACTCCTTATATATAATCTTGTAGTGGAGTTATTATTGCTTTAAAGGACTTCTGGTGTTAGCTGGAATGTGAAACAGTATTGCGAGAGCTGTCACCACTAACCAAATACCGTAGAACAAGTTCTAGTTTTTGCACTGGCAGGGATTGCATTTCTCGTAACCATATCTAAAGGTGATCTCAGGTTCATTCAAAATTAACAGTTTATTAAGTTGTTTCACATTCATTAATTACTCGAGAGGACCTTCTCAGCAAGTTCCCAAAGTATTGATGCCGAAACTCCGAGGTTATCTCTTCTACCCACCCAATCTTTCACCCAGCGTGCTCTACTTTTATCTAATATTGCTTTTAGCTCTTCACTTAAATCACTATTTTACCAACCGCCTCATCAACAATTTGCTCATACTTTTGTTCTTCATTACTTTTGTTCTTCTTGAAATGATGAAAAGACACCCTTATCACTCTTGCATTCTATACGTCTCACTCAGTACTGACTGCCATTAGGAGAGTTTTGTGGAAGCCAATACTGTTTCCGTGTGACAGTCTACTGATTGGCAGGTTCATTGGCTGCTACTGTTGCCCTCATCTGCTAGAGCCTTAACAAAATATTTTTTGGGGAGCCCTAATCAAAATTTTGGCACAAAATATAATATAGATTTTGTAATCATAAAACTGCTATTTAGAAGGAAAAAAAAAATACAATCAAATAAGTGCTACACTTCGAATCTTACAATGACATTTTTACTTTTTTAAATAATTCTTTTTTTTATACTATATTCATTCAAATGAGAATAAGCATGTTCTTCTATAAAAATATGATACAAATTTTTAATAATATTTCTTTTAATAAATTATTAAAAAATTAGGGGATGAAATTATACATTTATTTATATAATTTACTATAACATGACTGTTATAATTTTGAATAAAAATACTTACCAACTTGATTGTATTTTTGTTTTTTTACCAGTTTTTAGATTGGTTGGAAAGAAGAATTTACGTTTGAAGGAGGCTATAAAAATAAATAGTTTAAATGACATGCTTAAATTAAACTTTTAAGATTAAGTATTCCTGTATTTCAAATACCGCAATGAAATTTTTTAAATACGAAGAACTCCAGTAAGCCAGCCTTCTTTATCCCAGATAACCCGTACCGGTTTGGGAAAATATTATGCTATGTATGAAGACGCAAATAAAATACAATATGAATTACATTAAATTTTGTAACCATTAGCAGTCAAATAAAATTCTCATTAACAATCCGAGAGTCATTGCCAGCTACGATTCAATCACAGAAAACATTACTGTGTTGTGCACTTGTCCCGTGTTCAATTCGGTTGTGCTACACTCTCGCTTGTGTTCCTCTGCTTTGTTATCACTCTACAAATTGTTTACTGTGTGATTTTTTATATTGCTTCAAAGTGTAAAATTTGTTTGTGAAAATGGAAAGGAAAATAGAATCATTGTGTAGAATAGATAAAGGTGAACTTCGACCATCCCTGATTGAAAGAAAAATTTTCCACAAGGTAGACTTTACATACTTTTGTTACATAGAAGTATGTGTTTCTAATATTATTTGAATTACAGTATAGTAAATAAATGAGATTCTCTGTAAGTACATGTTTCATTTTATTGTTTTCCTACATGCTTTGATTAACCAAGTCCCGCTCTGTTTCTAGATGATCTGAACAAGGTTCTACCATATTGGTAACCAAATTATGAATTTAAAAAAGTTCAAAACAAATATTTATACCTCATAATATGGGAAATGATTTATTAGTAATTTACAGGGATGAAACTCATATATGTATTTATATATAAGGCTACAAGGTCTTAAGTATACCGTACACACATAGAGGCTTATAAATAATATCGACTACCTTCTAAAATTGATTACCTTAATATTAAACACTTTTTAATGGTTCAAGTGCTAAAATTCTTAGAGGAAAACCTTTTTTTAATGAACCAAGTTAGAAACATGATCTCATATACAGACTGATTTCTTTGTATCTTTTGTCCAGAGCCTGGGTATTAGTATGTAAAACTTTAGTCAGTGAGCATAGAAAACAAAGAAATAATTAATTTGTGATTACTGCGAGCAAATATATAAAATTATTCGGTTAAATGAAAATTTCACTCACTCCCCCTCTCCATGTAAAATGTTATGGGGAAAATGTCAATAATTGAAACTTTTCATCTGGGTGAGTGAGTTTATGTTGTACACTAACTTGTTACTTGTCCTTATTTTTAAACTGATAGTAAGTTATCATTTCATTTCAACCATTCTTTTTGATATTGGGTCTAGGGTCTCGGTTCCCTAGTCTCAGCAAAACATAATGAGACTCGTAATAAAATTTTAATGTTTCTGATCATTATTAAGTTTATCTGTTATATCTGACGAAAAGTGAATTTAATGTTTGGTCTGGCTAGCCAATGCCAAAAATTTAAATATAATGTTAAAGAAATCTGAAACAAACACCTGGAGACAGTGATGATTAACAAGATTTATTAACTAAACTTAGAACCAAACTAAAATTTGGAAAACAGTGAATTAAATATTTACAATATGGACAACAGATTTAGGATTCAATGTTCTTAACAAATTCATATAATTAATTTTATTCGTAACTATATTTTACTTTATTTGGTAATTAATTTGTCTTTATTCTTAACTTTGTTATCAAAATAAATAGTTTTAATTCAGAAAAATAGTCTGTCATCAATATTAATTTTTGAAGATATTCTATAAATTATAACATTAGTATGTGAATAGAGATATAAACACATTTTGTAGGTCATATTAGTGAAATAATTTGTTTGACTGTTATATTACCTGAACTCCATAAGCAGTGCAAACTTGGTTCAAGATCTCACTAATTACAGTTTCCAATTCTGAAGTAGATACATTTTCACCTTTCCACCTGCATCATGATACAATAATCTTCAAATCAAATCATATTTATTTTCCCTAAATTTTATACACCAACATAACTAATTAATAAAGAGAAAAATTAACCCACAAGGTGTGTGCTTGAGAGTGAATCTGATAAAATTCAAAGATGAAAAAACAACAAAAAATACACAAAGGTATACATGGGCGCCACCAGAGAGGGGAAATCGTCCCCCTTGGAAAAAGAGGAGAAATTAATTTTAGGCAAGAATAGTGAAGTAATCCCATTTAAATCTAATAGCTTAGCTTTCAACGTTATTAGTAAATCAACGCAATTAATACAAAGCTGGGTTTATACTTATTTTGTTTGGCTTAGGTATGTAAATGTCAGATCGCAGAATATATAAATAAGGAATCAGTCTAGCTCCTGCGCTTAGCGCTCGAGGCTTTCTTATGAGTCTTCAATGTTGTATTTGAGCTCCAAACTTAAAAAGCTTATTATTACTTTGGTCCTGACTCTTAAAAAAGATGTGTGAACAAGTGGTGAACAGTCTGTCTGCATGATCACAGGGTAAATCGATACCGTATTTTACTTTATTCATACAAAAAACTACATTTTCTTAATGATTATTTAAATTTACATATATTTCTTTATTATTAGTAAAGCCTAGCCAAAAAAACTGACTTTTCAAACCGGACAAATACCGTGACAGACGATTTTGAATGCATCTTTATAAACAAAATATTTATTAAACAAACTACTTAAAAAATACAACTTATATTTATGTCATGAAGTACAAAATTGAGATAATTTTAAGTACAAAAATGAGATAATAGACACATGCTACAGTTCTTAGCAATGATATTTGTAACAAATCAAAGACAATGAAATATTTTCTACTAAGGCAGATGAAACTATGTGTATTGGCGGTATCGAGCAACTATCATGTTAGACTTTATGACAGGAAGGATAAAATCATAAAATAATAGTATCTTGTTTTAACCCTGATTTAACATGGACTTGAGGAAAACCTTGTCAAAATAGGGAAAAGTAAAAATAATATGGATTTTTTATTTGTACTTTTTATTAGTCTAATCTTCTTTCCGAACATGTTGGTATGTAATACATGTATTGTATTACACATGTGCCTCACATCTTGAATAGAAAACAAAATTAAACTATAATTTTATTCATTGAGTTTTAGTTTTTTGTTCAAAAGTTTCTTTCAGCATAAACTCTGACCCAAAGAGAACTATTAAGGTGCAAATACCAAAAGTCATTATTTTCAGTTCAGAAGTACACTTTTTGAACATGTAGTGTCTGAGGCCATTACGTTATAAATAAATCAATTTTTCTGAATCTATCTGACCAGAATTTGGTAAAAATTTCTGCACAGACCCAAAATCCAAATGAGTCCTTTAATAACATTATCTGGACCAGCATGGAGTGTTAGATGCTAGACAAGGAGGAAGATCAAACTGTTCAGTATGGTTGTGAAATGTATTAGTGTATCAACAGGACTTGTTTCCAGTTTTTTGGCTCTACTTCTTGAGCTACCAAACTGATTTCATAAATGAAAATTAGTCTGTAACCTACAATTTTAACCTATTTTAGCTGGCTGAAAATTCTTTATTTGGTGTCAAATATATGTATATGAAGCTTATATGTTTTATATTGAAAAAACCCAATTTTAGGACGTTTTTAAAACTCAGTACCATTTAAAAAATGTTTTTTTTTAAAAACGTTCTTAAAAATAGGTTAACATTGTTCTTATAGGACTAAAATAACTGTTTACAAAATTTAAGCTTTATATATAACATCGCGACCGCTATTACTTATACATTGAATAACTGGATCAAACTTAGAACAAGCTGTGAAGCAAGGGTACCTTAGTTAAAAAAAGCAGCGTGCACAAAAAAATCAGTGAACAATTCTCTATGGTTCACTACTTTAATTTTCACTTTTAATGTAAAAATTCATATAACCCCCGTTTTCTGGGCTTTAACGTCATTATGGAATGTATTTTTGTATTCCAAAATTTTAATAATTTTATTGTGTATATATTGTGCTAAAAACATGTGTTTTAATACACATTTTTTTCTTCATAAATTATATGCAGTGTATACGGCTTTTAGACATACGCGGGTAAGCTAACTTTATAAATATTCCAAATTTCTTTGCGATATCTTTATTCGTTCTAGAAAAAGGAGATTGTGACAGAAAGTCTGCCAATAATCCTATATAGGTATTGTTTTGCCTTTTAAATGTCGGAACCTTAAAAAATGAACAAAACATACACCTTAACAATCAAAGATATTCAGGAAGTCTGCTCATATTAGATGTGTGAATTTCAATTACCAAAAATATAAAAACTAGCTGCACCAATTCATAAAAAATGTAATTAATAAATAGCACTTTCAAAAATAAAAGGTTGACCGTTTTAAAACATTTTGAATAAAACTTACTAAGTTAAATCAGTTATCAATGACTCTAAAATATTTTCATTTTTTATTGCTAAAAATTAAATATTTACCGGTACCTATGAAATCAAAAAGTGTTGAATTTACCCTTCCATATAATTAGTGATTATTTTGATTACATAAACTGTATTGGTTTAATATTTACCGGAAAGTATCTCCAGTACGATCTTTGAAATAAATGTATCCTTCCTCATCCATGACTACCAAATCCCCTACATGAAACATATAATCATAATTAAATATCATGCAATGATATTTAATGGTTTCAGAAATTAATACACTCTGCTAAAAATATACACCAATCGTAAAATAAACCAACAAACTGAAATATTTTTAGGTTGCATGTTTAATATGTCTAAATTTTTTTCTAGTCGTAGTAAATCATTATAATATAATTATGGTACTTACTTCCGTCTTGTGACTTATTGTAGCTTTTTTTAAAAGTTACGCGTTTCGGAACTATGTTCCATCTTCAGATAATCACTCTTGAGAGATCGTTAGCACATTAAAACACTAAAAACACATAAACATACATATAAATTAAATACGAACAAAACTACACGGTGGGTGTACACCAACGGTTCACAACGGTTCCCGGACTACTGATAAGCGATGGCTTGACCAGTATTGTCCAATGTCTTATCTCCCAACGTCATCGCAGTGTCATACAATAAGTTGGAACGGAAATTAAGTTTCTCATTTAGTAAATCATTTCCGTTTTCTTTGAAAGCTTTATAAATTTCGTATTCTTCCACAGCATCCATGTATTTGCCCTTACTACATATGTGTAAAGGATGGAAATTAACGTCAAAACTGTTGAATACGTGATTATTTTCTATCAGGTGACGTGCATAACTAGACTTTAAGTTGTAAATATTGCTGGTCGGAAGGTGCTAAAAAAGCTACAATAAGTCACAAGACGGAAGTAAGTACCATAATTATATTATCTATGTGACTTGGATACTTATACTCAAAAATGAGTTTAAATAACCTTAAATCATTATACTTTTTCAAATAAATGAAGTTTTTATCTTTTGGTTATTTAAACAACCAAAAATGTTAATAATGTTTGGGTTATGTATACATTGTTTTCATTAATGTTTAGACATTGAAATTATAAATTTACTTAATTTCCATGTAAAAATTGTATTATTTGGCATCCGTAACAAGTTAAGAGGAACAAAAGATTACAAGTTATGTGAGCAGTACGTAAAAGGCAAATTGATTTTAAAAAATATACGAAAAAACAAATAGATTAAATATGAGCTATATTGAAGAAGAATGTAGTTTACAGGTTAAAGTTCTTATAATTATTCTTATTTTATATAAATAGTAAATACATATTGAAGTTACAATTGTGTGACTTAGTTGGCACGGTTGCATAGAGCATTTCGGATACTATGTTCCATCATTAGAAAGAACATTCACTTGTGAGAGGTCATTAGAGAAATGAGAAAACATTTGTTACAACATACGGACATAAGGTACTCAACACGGTGTATGAGCTGAATAAAATCAAGGTATGCATAAAACATATTTTAAGAGAATGTTGACCTTATAAGAACTAAAGAGTTGGAACAAAGACTCAATCAATCAATACAGGTGTCAATTTAAAGAAATCACAATGGGTTGCCAAAGAAGCACTTCCTTGATTATGGAATCTGTGTTTTCCTTTCCTCTTGGTAAAGCGTAAGTTTCACTCTCTTTCTATTATTTTAAAATTAACATAGAACTTCAATCTCCAATTTGACATTGTTATTAAAAAAAAAGACATAGCGTTCTGATTTGATCGTAAATTGTATTGATCTTCTGTTGATTATTTGGGTTGTAGTATTTTCTACAAAAAATCCCCACTTTTTTATAACTACTGTATCACATTTTTCTTGGAGATTAATTCTGCAATGCATGGACATTCTGGCTTGATGATCAGAAAGCTTGCTGTGAAAGCGATCTCATTCTATATGTTTTTAAGAATATTCAATTTTTATATATGAATTTTTTCATTATTATAATTATTATTATTTTATTGAGGGTGTTTGGTTAAAATTGTTGAATGTTGTGTTGCGTACCTGTTACTAGTGTTGTTACAATAAATATTTTCTCTGAATATTAAAATTAGCTTACACAAGCTTACTTTCAGCTAACAGGGCATAAGATCTGAAATTCTTAATGCAAACAACCAATCAAAGTCAAATGAAAGAGTTACTACATTTTAAACATATTTTTAGACTTACATACATCCACTCAATACGAGTTTTAAAATTATTTTTCAATATTTAAGAGATTGTCTTTTCTTATCTGCAAATGTATACTACCTAAACATCCTAGACATTACTTGGATAATTCAATATTCAAGTAGTCATCAGTATAGCCTACAAAAGAACATAGAATCATTCTCTTCAACAAGTCAACAAATTTTAGTCTAAATGTTTTTCACCTGACATAAAAGCTTTGTCTCCTTTCCTGAATACGTTATAAAGTATTTTTGATTCTGTCGCTTCTTTATCAATATATCCAATATAATCTCGAGTGGGATCAGTTGTTATTATTTCTCCTATTGGCATTCCTGGATCTCCTGTTGAACAAATAAAATGTAAAGGAGGATGTACCACAAAATACCACATCAAGATATAAAGTTCAACATGTTAGCATTATCCATTTATATTTAACACAAATCATTTAAGTATTCTACAAATATAATTGACCGAGCGTAAGCGAGGTCTCCGTTTTAACTCGACCGTTCGGCATTTCGTCTGTGTGTCTGTATGTCTGTGTGTCTGTCTCACGATTACGGCCAAACGCCTTGACCGATTTTGATGATTTTTTGCATGAATGTTCCTTATTCCTAGGCCAAGCCATGTATATATAAGGTTTTTTCAATTTTTCATTTTTAACCCCTTAAATAAAATAAAAATGGCGGCCGGACCGTTTCTCTCAGAGTAAGCTTTTTTCCAAAGCCAGTTTTTGGCTGAACCGTAAGTCGAATTTAAAAACTAATAACATTTTGCTAAGAGCAAATTAAATTTTAAACAAAATTGTATTCTTGATTTTTTTCCGTATCTCTAACGGTAAGCTCACAAAATGGCCGTAAACTTCGAATTTGTTAAAAATCGTCCAAGTTTTTGTATTTCAACCATGTTTTTATACATTTATTCTAAACCAATTCAAAAGTGTTCCATAGCTTTTTTGTAGATAAAGGTTTAAAGAATTCATATATTCCAGTAAAAAAAATTATTGAAGTAAAATTAATTAAGAAAGTTATTAGCTCAAGAAACAATCACGTTCAGTAACGAAACGAAAATGTTTAACTTTATTCCTACGTAAAAATTATTGTAATTTTTTTCATAAATCTAAAAAAGTTTCGTCATTTAGTTCTAAATAGAATTGTATAGACATATTTATCAATTTTAAATTTCTTATTTTGAAAACACCAGTTTTTATGTTCTTACTAAAAGACTGCTAACAAAACTAGGCCTATTTTGAATAGTAATTTAGGAATATATCTTTTGCCCAAAAATGACATATTATTATAAGAAAGTGTAGAGGATAAATCAAAGAATTGAACTGTATACCTGTAAATTATCATTGTAAATTTCATAAAAGTATTTGACTTAGCTTTACTTAATTACAAAATGAGATGAAACAAATGAAACCTCGCGGCGATAAAGGACATACAAAAAATGACCGTATGACACCGTGGGAAGTGTTGGTACATAGGTTGAGATCACTATCACGACGTTTTAACATCGTTTGTTTTCATTATTTCTAATATTGGAATATGATATGGAACTTAAGTTAACTTATGATACATTGTTAAGTTTGAGTAATTTAAGTATGTAAATATTTAATTGTATGTTGTCCCTCTATAACGCGATATTTTTAGATATCTTACGCATTATTAACCTAAATAAAACACAATGCCTCTAAAAGAAAATCTTTAGCAGTTAAAGCTCAAGAAAAGAAATAAAAACGAGAACTAGAAATCCCAGAATCGCGGGAATTTAAAAAAATGTTTCACTGGCTAAACCTTGTGCTCTTACTTCCTTACTGGCACACTATTTTTAACCTAAGCTCAAAACCACATTTGTTATTTCAACGAGCGAGGTCTACTGTTCACAGAACTACTAGTTTAGTGCCAGGAAATGAGTTAATTAAGAACAAAGGAAAACTTGACAAAGAAAGTCAAAATAAGAAAAGATTTAGTAAATTCTATAGATATCCACTTGTTTTTGCCTATCAGCTTTAAACAATTTTTAAATTTCCAAAGTGAGTAAAAAATAGGGGGGGATGTAATTGTGTGTTTAAGACCACATCGGAGAAGTGTACACTTTTTATTAATTAACACAACTTATGAAATGAGGAAGCGCAATGTCAATTTCAGAGACATTACTAATTAAACTGTACATTGTATTGACATTAATAGATTAAACTTATGATGTAGGATAATCTGTTACACTTTTATACCCAACTCAAATATATGAAATTAGCAATGCGATTGTAGCCTAACCGGCTAAAGCACTAGTCTATGGAGATGCACTCTGCTGGTTCGAATCTCGCCAAGACCAAAACTTTTATCAAACTGATGGAATAGAGCATTTCACATTAGAGCGTGACATGGTGCGTGACGGTCGTTTAATAGAGTGTGACGGTAAAATCCGATTCACCCCCCCAGCAACAAGAAAACTATAAACTCTGCTATACAAACATGAATAAACATTTTTTGGACGTGTTGCGGCTATAGAAGTTTACACTTCAAAAATACTATTCAGTCCAGAAACATTCTAAATTTAGACATACAGGGATTCAGTTCAATACTTACAAAAACATTCTGTGTTAAATATTATGGATCAGATTTAAAATTCATAGATAGCATTTCAACTTCAAAAACATAGTACCGGTATATAATATTTAAACAACGTTATTAATCAAACCTTTATTTCATCCTTGTTTTAACAATTTTGAAGAGACATAAACAACGTAACTTATATAGACTATACAACTTAAATCAAACAACTGAATTAATTCACTTTTCTTGTATCAAATTAACAATGAGCAATCTTGTATTCTTTTTTGGTATATTTCAAAACACTAAACTCAGAGTAAAGTGAATTGTTAGAATTTTAATTTTATTTATAATAAATCATCATTCTAATTTATAAAACCATTTTATTTTGTAGATTAATTTTAATTATAAGTTAATTTTTCAAATTTCAAAATTATGGTTAGCCAAGACACATAATTTTATAAGGCAGAACATAAAAATTGTTCCAACAAATATTTTGTTGTAAATTTGATATTATTTTTTGTTTGTTGCGATCTTATAATTGAAGAAAAATTTATCAATGGAAAAACATTAAGTGATGATAACTAAGTATGGTTAATTCTTTCAGATCTGGGGTAGGAATAAGATTTCAGTAACAAAGTTAAATAATAGTATAAGATCTATAATAATGAGAAGGTTGCTGTTTGTTTTGTACCACTCTCGGCGTTAACAAAATAATTTATTTTTAAAATTTGGAAGGTGACTGGGGTCCAGAATGAGGAAACCTGAAATACTTAATACGCCAAATTACTTTCTTAGCTTAGAATCATGTTTAAAGAATCCATTTGACACTAAAAATTACTATACACACAACACAATAATAACAATTGGTAATAAAAGGACACAATTTGATGTGAAAAAATATTTTAAACAATTTATAAGGTACCTTTTTGGTAAAATAAATTTGGAAAAGCAAAAAAAAAACTAATTAATTAAAAGATGAGTTTTCAAAAATAAAATAAAAGTTCACTAAATTAATAAATGTACACAATTTCAAAGGCGTAGTTTCTTGGAGACTGTAGGATGATATATGAATGCAGTGCAACGGAAAATGATACATTATTATAGTTTGGGTTTACACTTTTGTTTATAGATCTAGTGAAGACAATAATTGCTATATTTAAATTAAATCAACATAACCAATACACATCTACTACCATTACAAATACATGATAACTGAAAATTATGTTTACAAACAAAATGTTTTGTTGAAAAGTTCTATTGTTTCTTTTTTTTTTAGCTTATTTAAATTAAATTGTGATGACTGTAGAGTAGGTGATACATTTTTAAAGTTCCATCCAGAAATTGAACCAGATAAAATCTGGATACGTTAGAGAAACGGCTTAGTTAAAGTTGCATTGAGTTTAAAGAGTTGCGGTTTTACACATTTTCTTATGCAATAAATTACGGCATGCTAAACTTAAATTAAATTTACTTTTAAGAATGAATTGGTTACTGTACGGACATATTTTACCTGCCCTTGGAGTTCGGCCGAGGTTACAATGGTTACATGGTCGGTGAGGGTGAATTCACAGAATTGTCGTCTTAAATGGATTAATTTCTGACAAAGCTAGGCAGAGGGAAGCCTTGTCGGCGTTGTCTGTAAGCATGCGCACGTCTTATCTTTTGTGTAATGCTGAGTAAACTGATTTGCTATTTGTATCGCTAGATCGCGTGAGCTTACGGCTAGGTACGTGAATTCTACAATATCTTATGTGTTAATTAAAATGAGTGTCCTGTGTTTTTAAAAACGGCTCATCTGGAACGGAATCCTCTAAAGCTGCGTTTACATCAAATGTTGACAACAAAATTTATTGCCAACATGTTGTCAACATATTGACAGCAAGTGAACACACAGGTTGTCAACAAGTTGGCAATAAGAGGAAAACCAGTTGACAACAAAATAATTTGCTTCACCTACACAAACACATGTGTATGTATGGGCTTGGCCTTGACTTAGGGTGACCAAACGTCCCGGAAAATAAGGATTTTCCCGGTTTTTGGTCATAACATAACATAACATTTTGTTGTCAACTTTCTTTGATCTTTAATGACAACCTACGGAAACGAAATTTTTGTGGTCAACATGTTGACAACATCCAAAAATGTCAACATTTTCTTAAAACTGGCAACAAGTTGCCTCAACTTGTTGACAACAGTTGACAACTCCGATGTAAACACGGACAGGAGTACAGTGATAAGCAGCCTATCGCAAGTCAGTCTGGGAATCTGTTTAGTAACAGAAAAGTGTGAATTGAGATGCAGACTAATTCAGATTAGTGCTACAGATTACTGGCCTACACAACTTCGCTTGTGTCACTTACATGTACGCCTTTTTCTCTAAACATAAGACATGGTCAAATTTATTGAGAGAAAAAATGAATCTATTTGCCCAATTTTCATCAAATAAAACACAATAGGTACTGTACACTTACAGTCAACATAAAACAATTTTCATTCCGAGACTTTTTGGTTAAAAAATATTGTCTTTGAATTATTTATTCAATAGGTTTAATGAGTGGAAGAGGGAAACATTTTTTTTTAAATTCTTGATTAACAGCTGTTGGATATTAGTGAAGTGATGTAGAAACACACCAAAACAGCACATAATAGAGCTTATTGACATGGTTATGTAAACAATATCCTCAAAAAATGAAGTATCCAATATTATATAATTAATTAATAAAAGACAAAAAATTAACTCCCATCTTACCGTCCCATTTATTTTGTCCTCTAACACTGATACTATAGTTTGTATAAATAACATGCATGTTTTAAAATTAACTTAGATAAATACTATTTAATAATAATTACAAATCAAAGGTGAGGTGATTGTTCAATATGAGATTTGATTGTTGCTTAATATTTTTTTTAACAGTCACTTTGCCTTTGCTTGACCTTGCATAAAACTATAGACAAATAAATAAACATGAAGGGTTAAAAAATAAGTAGCCTACTGCAATTAAGTGTGGTACTATTAAAACTATGCTTCAGACTCGGGAAAAAAACTAATCCAGATGTGACCCTATTAACTAGGACTATTAAAGTCTTACCAACATCACAACGTATACAAAATCCATTTTGATCCCTGATTGGAATTCCTGTCTCATCGTTCACCTTAATAATCGAGAGAGGATATAATGCAGCTGGTATGCATCGAGGAATGTAACCAAATGGTCCTACCTTTCCCCATAAGTTGCCTGAAATTATACAAACATAACTTTAAACACATTGCCCATATGTATATAACAATGAAGCACTCCTACTTAGGCTGTAGTTAGTAAAATAAACTACATCTTACCAAACATTATATTACTTTCAGTAGCTGCATACATTTCTACAATGTTTGAGACTCCAAATCGTTCCTGTAGTTTGGTCCATACAGATGGCCTCATTCCAACTCCTATGAGCTTCCTTATCTTGTGGAGTTTGTCTTCTGGTTTTCTTGGTGCTGAAAGAATGTATCTACCTATTTCTCCAATATATTGCCCAACCTAACCAACAATTCAAAATCTCAATAATTGCTAATTTTTTTATTTGTAAATGGTTTAGGAATATCAAACAGCAGAAAAATTCTTGATAACTGTTTAAAGTTCAATATTTTTAAAAATAATTTTGTATATAACATTCATGAAAGCAAAGGTGTATATTTCTATTCCTCTGAAACTAAGTGATTGTAAATATATGTATTTGTAGATTTGATATAAAACTCAAATTATCAGACAATCTTATCAGAGTAGACGTCCAGTAGAATAAAGGTAACTTTAATTGGAAGTGATACAAATTCTGGAGGGTTTTATATTGACAACTGGAAAATTTTTTAAATCAAGTTTTCAAGTAACGGTACCTGTTTAAAAAATGCCTTAGTATTTTAAAACTATATAAATCTAATGAATTACTATGAGACTTTTATTTCACTCATGCATTTGGTTTAAGTGCAACAGACAGGGGCGTCATTTGGGGGGGCAGGGGGAAGACCCTAACCTTTTCTTACCTAACCTTTTGGTTCAGAGTTAGGTTGTCCACAACTATAGGCTGACTTTTCAAGGTGGAGGAAAATTTATTTATTTCACTTAAAGAGTATTAAAATTTAAATATTTTATATTCTATAGACTTAAATTTGTTTTAAATGGCAGGATGCTGTTGTAGAAATAACAGACAAAGTCAGAGTGCATTTGTAAAACAAAATGTTTCATCATGGAGGACAAATAATTTTTATTATTTATGAACCCGTTTTGTTGAAACTGATAATACCTGTAGATTTGTTATCTCTGGCACTTTTTTACATTAACCTGTTTCGTTAAGTTTCAAGATAATGCCTTGAATCTTTATAGATTTTGCTTATTTGAAAACAAATAACTGGAATAATTTTTAATTTAAAATTAAATCGGTCACGCAATCCTTTTTTTTGAAAAAATGTAATTCTAACATTGCTGTTTGTATATACTCGTATATGAATATTAAGTTTGCTTTATTTGGCTGAACTTTATAAAAATATTATTAACATCTAAAGATGTTACGGATATTAAATTTGTTTAAGATTTGTTCTTGAAGTTGCCCACAACGAAATATTGTATAAAATCCTTCACTTTGTTTTGGAAGATCGTTGAGTGACGTTGCGTGAGACAGCCAACAGTATATTCACCGCATAAGAATACATTTTTAATATTTTCACAAGTAAAAGCTTTCACAAGATAAGTGTTGCGTTTATTGACAATCAACAAAAAAGCAATTGAGTGAAAATCTCCCAAGACAATTTTGCAGCTATTTGATTGGAATCTTGATGAATTCTTGCATTGATTTATCTCTATTGATGAAATGTGGATCCACTATTACACAACACAACAGAGAACAACAAAACAGTGGGTGAAACCTGGTGCAGAGCTCCTAAGAAAGCGAAAGGAGTCAGCTAGAAAGGAGATGGACTGTTTTCTGGGACTCACGTGGGATAATCTTAATCAAATTTTGTGAAAAAAGAAAACATTAAATGGAGAGTACCACACATTTCTGTTGGATCTACTAAACCAAGAAATTCAAATAAATTAGTCACATTAATGTCTCTACACATTCTTCTGCCATTGAAAAAACCAAGATTGTGGTTACGCTACATTGCTATTCCTCATCTACCAGATTTACCTGATCTAGCTCTAATTTATTTATTTTTTCCCAATATGAAAAAATGCCTTGGGGAAATTTTTGAATTGTCGAAGGTCATGAAGGAAATATAGATATGAAATGGTTATAGGACGCCTGACTAAATGTATTACTCTACCCTTAAAGTAGACTATGAAAAACAATTACGTCAATTAATGAATACAACTTGTACCTGACTTATCAATGCACCCTCATATACCCTTCTCATTGTTTATTTGAATAATACTTTAATATATTTTTAACTGTCAACATTTTCATTTTTGTGATTTTTCCTATTATTTTTTGTGATTCATTTTCGTTTTAGAGTGCCTATTATTTTGTTAAAACCAACTTTGTACAATGAATAAAATTTTTCAAGTTAGTGTTTGTATTAGTACTATGTAAGATTAAAGCATTTCTTGTTTTTAGGGGAAATGTCTTTTTTTTATAGCTTTTGCTATACTGTGTAAAATTTTATGTGACAGTAAATAAATATATTTTTTGTTCTTAGATTTACTCTTAAAATGTTTGTAAAAAATTTACGTTTTATATTCCCTAATATATTTCCAAATGAAACGGTAAAGTATGCTACTTCCTTTTAGTTCCTTTTGAGAAAGTTAATAGTCTCCTATTAATGTTGACAATTATATTTAATTTCAATTTTCCCCTCATCATTACTCGGTAATCAAACTAACAATATTAGGCAATTTTTAGGCAATATTTTTAAAACTGAATTGTTTGTTAAACTGTTTCATCATCTCTATGGCCCAAATAAATAACACTTAATCATTAGGACTGACTTTTCATCCTGTCAAATTAAAGTTCAAATTGCTTACATCTTTATTAGTAAGAAAGTAAATTGTTGAAAATTTTATTTTTCATCTGCACTGGTACTGACTGAAATGAGAAATCTGCTTCTCATTGCAAAAACACATGTGTAATTATTGTATTACATTTATCAGTTAAAAATTGTATTAGGTTTAAATTGAAATTATTGCATAATTTGAATACAAATACAATGAGTTCTACTAACCGTGCACTTATATTTGGCGCAGTCAGTAAAATAAGCAGACGCAGAGAACTTCTTGCGAATGACAATGGGATTGCCGAGCACCAGAGCAGCACCTACTCCCAAGACACCTCCTGCTGTATGGTAGAGTGGAATGGTAGTGTAGAAAATATCATCCTTTTGTAAATTTAGATAAACCAAGGTTGCATAAGTAAATAAAAGGAATCTATACAAAGAAAGAAATCAATATTTTATTTTTGTAAACGTTGAAGCATACTAGATACATAAAACAGATATATAGGCCTAAAATAAGGTTACCAGATTATGAAAGTTCTGTCAATTTATCACCTCAATTTTAGAAAAATAGAAATAATAGGCATGGTAAGTAGAATTAATGAAAATTAATAGTTTTTTACTTCGTACAAATTTATATTTGATTATAAAATAATTTGTATAGACAAGTTGAATTATACTTTTTAATCAATTTTTATAAAATTTTAACCATTAAATTACCAATTATTATTTATTAAAGCCATGAGATAGTTTGGTATATTCTATTGAGTTTTTTATTGTTACATTAAAATCTAATACAAAATTACATGTAAACTAGAATTTTTTATATAATCAACAAATTATCACACCTATTTATATGAATCGCACACAGGAACCTCCTACATGGTTGAGTCTTTCGACTAAAATTATTATAAAACATTACTATTTATTTAATAATGAGTGTTTAAAAAATAAGGTAAAATTCAAGTAGTTTTCATATTGCAAAGTTGTTAAATCTAGGTACAAAGATTCTCATAACTGCACACTACTTCATAATATAGTGTGATGATAATTAATATGTTGTCTCAGGGGCTCTGTTACACAGCATGTTAAAACATATCTTGGCAAACAATTCTGAATCATTAAGTAATAGTAAACCAATAAACCCTTAGGAGGACTTACCGAAATTAAACCTTTTACTATCAGTATTTCAAAATTTATCTTTTTTGAAAATAATTGTAAAATTTATTATTATATTAATAGTCTATTAGTCTGCAATATTAGCTTTTGCAAAAAAATTTTGGAGATTAGCAAAAACAATATTCTTAAAGTTAATTTAAAAAAGCACCCCTACAAGAGCTACAAGACAAAATTAAAATTAAAGAACTAGAAAAGGCAGCTCCTTAAAAGGCATTTTGTCTAATTAGACTTGTACACATTTAAAATGGATTTCTGGTACCGTAGTACAAAATTTTCAATTGTTTTCTGTTTGTTACTAACATAATCCTTTTTTTATTATACAAATTATAGTTTAATTTGGATTGAGGATTTGTGTCTATAATAGTAGGTTAATACTGCCTATAGTAGGTTATTAGAGACACAATTGTGTCTAATTCTGATATAATTAACCACAAGCCACCACTGAACTAACAGCACTGTTTTGTCATTGAATAGATGGAAGTGCCATGATTTCGTCTACGGAACAATACATGTTTTAGCTTAAATAACCTAGTTTTTCTTTTTTAAAGAACCTTTCCCCTAATATTTTTTGCGGAGTCAGTTAAGAAGGACAACTCCAAAAATGGCTGGTGATTTAGCATTTTGAACAAGCCTATGTTTAAAATTTAAATCTAGTAAAACAATAAAAAAACAGAATGAGCTATTCTAATAAATATTAAACAGTTGAATTGAATAATAAGGAAAATATAGTTCTTCGAACATTTTAATTAATGTTGTTCAGAGGTCCTTATAATTACAACTATACACACCTTGCATTGTTCATTAGAGCAGCTTTAGGAAGTCCTGTAGTTCCTGAAGTATATATATACAACATCGGGTCTTTAAATCTTGGCATTTCAACAGACGGACTTGTAATCGTCGCTTTAGCTAGTAGATCATTTAAATAATGTATGCTCTTATTATCATGCACTTTATTGCCTCCAACTTGGTACTCATTCAAAGTTGTTTTTAACAAACCATTAATGTCATTAAGAGCTGAAAATGTATTTTTTAAATTTATTTATAATTTTACTACGTCTCTCAAAGAGCTCAACAAAGAAACCAATACTTTATGCATAAGATCAAATATAAATGTATGGTATAATTAATTGAAGTGTACTAAATACAATTCTTCAAATAAAAAAGTAAATAACTGTAAAATACACCTAAAAAACAAAATCAGGATAGTAAAAACATCCTCAATATTTCCAAATCCTCAAAGCAATTTTGATGAAAGAACTAGAAAGGTCATCTCCCTTTTTTATTAAATTTTTTTTTTTATATTGTAGTACAATCATAGAACTAAGTGAACTATCACCTCTCCCATTTGAACCATACATAAGTAAAAGTAGATATAAACTAAAAATAAACTCATATGTCTTATTATAGAGTATGATATTTCAGAATGCGATATTTTAAATATTTCACTAAATTAAATATAAGTTTACTATATCGATATAAAATTAATAACTTAATGGGAAGTAGAATGAGGTTTGTGTGATCGTCCAGGTCTTATACAATTTATTGGAACCTCTAAGGCCCGTGTTCCACTACGGTATACGTTTTGTTCGCATACGGGAAAGTCACACGCCTTATGTCCGGATCCTCGGTTGATTCTCCACTATGCGGAAAAAATGCATTTCTGTTTTGTCTCACTCTGCTCAAGTTTATCCTCAGTAGCAGTGATGTTGTGTAAGCTTGTAGTCAGCTGGAACCTAAGAAGAAACGTTATTGGGTTCCTGACGAACGCCAGGAAAGTCAATGTTTTGTCATTTTCCTCCTCCAGTCATCATAAAATAATTCTCCAATTTCCTGCCATGCTTTTTCACTATAGGTTTTGTCAGAATATTCCGACAGCTTCTTGTCCTATTAACAGGGCTTGTGCTTAATAAGTTCAATTAATTTATCAACATCAACCATTTTATAAATAAAAAATCACATAAACTAAATAATGGAACGAAATAACTTTTAATATTCACTTTCTTATATAGGCACACCCTGTCAGTGTAGAGTACCGTACACACTGTTGTTGTGTTTTCGCCCCGTGAGGTGAGGGTAGAGGTGCGGCGATTCCGGGCAGGTGGAGCCAGTCTCGTTTGAATCAGTGTGTTGTCGGAGCTGCAAAATTGCTGTGTGCGGAATTGCAGTGCGCGGAATTGCCGTGCGTGGAATTTCCGTGCCAACATACCACGGGTGCGGAGCCGCTTCGCTAGTGGAGCATGTCCCATTTGAGTATTTGTGTTGTCGTCTTACGAAAAAGTCACAAGCGTTTTTTTTCACAAACCACATAGTGGAACACGGGCCTAACACAGTTGTACAGGTTCATGTTTAGCTACTGGCTTTCAGCTTATGTGTGTTATGTTGCTTCTCCCCACCTAAATCAGTATAACTGGCATAAAATGAAAAAGTTAGGCAAAAATTTAAAAATGAACAAAACAAAATTGTGTGTTATATTTAACTTATTAGATTTATATACATTCAACACACTTTGTGCAAAACTAAAATAGTAATTGGACAGCTGAATTTAGATCCTACTCTTATATTTATTTATTATAATGATCTTACCTGTTGAAAATTCATGGGAGTATATGACTGCCTTAGAGTTTGAAATATTAATGCAATGTGCCAATGATTTACCCTTTAGGTTAGTATTGATCAGGGCTGTAGTAACTCCGAGCTTAGACAACCCCAGCCATGTACAAATAAATTCAGGACAGTTGCCCATCATTAACGCTATTACATCACCTTTTTTATAACCATCGTTTTTGAATGTATGGGCAATACGGTTACTGTAATCTTCAACCTATGATGAAATACAAATACATGATTATTACAGGTAGCAAACACATTTAGCTTTTAATATTGATAACTTAAATATACATTTGTAATTTTGTAAAGTTCTAAATAAAGTAGCTTCTTTAAACATTTTAAATGCTTAGAAAATATTGTGTTGTTTTTTTTATGAAATATTTGTATAGGTACACAAATTATAAATACGTTTTATATTAATTTAATTTGTGAATAGGTATATAATTTCATTATTTTGGCACTTAAAGTCTATATAGTGCATTGAAATCCCTTTCCTAATGGCCCCAGCTTAACTTTTGTATGAATTCAAATAAAAGCAAATCCTTTTATAACTTTTGTAGGTAGTTTAAGTGGTGGTGCTTTACATTGAGTATGAAGACAGTTTTTTACTTATGGTTCGGTGGTAAGGGAACACATTCGTGCTATGCGATTTGATAAAAACTTCTGCTCTCTTCAAGCACTTTCACCAGGCCCCGATTTAGGATAAGCTGCACCCTGGGCAAAACATTTTGTAGCCGCCCCGCCCACAAAAAATTACTGAAATATTTGTGATTCCTTAATAGTATTGTTGGGTTACCCCAATAATCGTGGGCTGATACCATATACTGTAGTAAAAATAACGTATTAGGTATTAACCTGAAATAAATGTCGTGTGTACTGTTGATAAAAAAAAATTAGTAGGCTTATATTCTTTTTTTAAATACGATAAATTTTACTTTCTCCCCCTATACCATAGTATATGGAGAAAGTATTGTATTCGTCAAAATTTTCGAGTTTGAGTTTTTGGTGGAAATATCCGTTTTGGGTCCTCCTGAACCTAAAAAAGTGGTTTTCGGAGTGATGTCTGTGTGTGTGTCTGTATGTGTGTCTGTGTGTCTGTGTGTCTGTGTGTCTGTGTGGATGTTATCAGACCTAGAGCCTAAACCAGTCGTCCGATTTTGATGAAATTTGGTATGGAGGTACTAATCCACGGTATCTCCAGGCGTTTTTTTCATTTTTGTGAATTTTTTATTTTTAAGGGTAATTTTCCCATAAAAACCCATAAAATATCGGAAAAATTAACTTTTCTCAAAAACGGCTCTAACGATTTTGATTAAAATATTACAGTTTATTAGGGACCTAAAGTACTATAAACTGTAAAATTTTAATCAAAATCGTTCGAGCCGTTTTTGAGAAAAGTTGATTTTTCCATTATTTTATGGATTTTTATGGGAAAATGACTGTTAAAAATAAAAAAATCACAATAAATTGGTAATAGTATTTTTTTATTAAGTTTCTATAATGAGGGAGAAAGTATGTGTCAGTTTCCTGATACCGTTTATTTTATAACAACGTATTTAGTGCAAACTGCAAACATACATGAACATAATTTTAAAAGTACCAGTTTGCCCTTTTTTAATTTTTTAAGTGTAAAACCAATTTGTTTTTAATAAATAAACACAAAATATGGGGATTAAAATTTTGTTATAACTTTTATTATCAAAGAGAAAAACAAACGAAACGAACAATATCAAATAAACGATATAAACATTAACCTTAGAATACATGACTTCGGCAGCTTGTTATTCATTTGAAACTAAGGAAAAAGTCAAATTTTTGATGAAATGAATTACAGTAAGTTAATAGCTTGTAATATAATCATTGTCTATACTTTTGTTGAAAACGTTTTAACATAACTACATAGACCTTTTTCTTAATTTATTCTTCGCGAACTCTGTAACAACTTTTGAAAAATCAGTTTTTTGTGTTATGTCTTTTTCAAAACACAATAAAACCAAAGAGGAATTATTTTTTTAATGGAAATAACAAAAAAATCTCCGCCCCCCTCCCCCAGAAATTCCCAGTCTGCCCATTGGTAAATCGGGGCCTGACTTTCACATAACAAACTCTAAACTAGGCCACCTAAAGTTTACTTTATGATGTTTAGAACATTTGCCTGAATTTTAGGGGAAAGGGCAGTATCTGCTAAAAATGTTGAAATTGCAACCAGTATTTTGTGACATGACAAATGAAAATTTTAAAAACAAATTTAAGGGAGCCTCACAAAATATTTTTTGAAAAACCTTATAAAAAATAAGGACACAAAATGTATTTGAGGTTTTGTAATGTACCTAATTATAAAATTTGTTAAAATAAAAAATCGTAAAGCGATCTACAGTTCCAAAAGGGTTTGAATATATTTAAGTTTATATAAAAATTTATATTTAATCTAAGAATATATTTAATTTGTAAAAATTGACTTGAGCTGAAATATTGTGATAGCAAGGAGATACTTTGGCATTATATTATATTAGGCTCTGGGGCAATGCCACCTCAGCTTATCTAGTGCTTTTTAACAGAAAAATACCATCAGAAATTATAGACCATCTACCAGATAGGCAATCTTGTACAGAAACCAGCAATAGGTTTAAATTAATGACTCATGCCCTGTATATGTACTGTAATTTAGTTTACGAAAAACACCAAACTGATGATTATAATATTGCATGATTTAACTCAAGGCCTTAAGTTAGTAAAATAAATATAGTATTATTATATTAGTAGTAAATAACTTACCGTACAGTATTATAAATATTGTAATAGTTTTGTGTCAGTAATATAAATTATTCAATAAATTACCATTAACTGTTAAAGAGATATCTGGGAGCAGATTAAAAAAATGTAATATCAAATAGTGATAGAATAAAACTTGAATACAGAATCTCACAACTAATACGTATAATCATTGTATTTGGATAACCTAATAGAACTCCGATCCAATGCAATATTTTGTTCCACTGGAAATTCGACTTTTTTGGCGCTATCTATTGGGGAAACGAAGGAAGCTGTTTGAAACACCAATGCTACCAATGCTTACAGTGACTAGATAGAGACAGTGTGGCCACATGAAAGCGGCCGCCATGTTTTTCCTAAAAGTAATGTTATCTGCCATAAAGTATAATGTAATTTATTTTCAAAATATTTATAAAACCTTTTGTTTTATTTTATAAAGGCCTCGTAAACAACTTTTTAAATGTTAAAAAGTAGTTAGAAAGCAGATAAGTTGTTTAAAATGAAATAACCTATAAAAAATAATGATTTAGCCTACTATCACATTTTTTACTAGCCTATGCCGATAGTTGAGTAGCCTACTGACGTTAATTACAAACTAATAAAGCTATATCAATACAAGTTGCACTATTATTTTCTTTGTTCAATTCTACGTTAAAAAAAACATTTTGAAGTTCAATTACATTATTTATGCGGTTTATTTGAATAAAAGTTAAGGTTTTGTATTATTTTCAAAGAACCAAATTTTCAATAATTTGTAGCTATCTGAAAAAGTATTTGACTGGTCATAATGAAATTGTTTTTAATTAAATTTAATTCTCAACTTATAGGTTGATAATTAATTTAATTCTCAACTGATTTTAGGTTTCAATTCAGTTTGAAAAGCAAAATCTTAAAAATGATTTTCTTAAAGCTAAATTTGAAATTTTTCCTAACTTAATGAATAAATTAAAATATCAAAAATTCAAAGTATACCTAACAGAACGAAAAATAAAACAACGAATAGGCCTAAATCAAAATGCAAAATTATTATCCTGTTGTTAATTAGCCTTTTTTTATCAATGAATAGATTTTACAAATTAAATATTTTCAAAGTTAACACTTTCAGATTTTTACAATGCATTTATTTCCATCTGATTTTTTTTAAATAAGCGAAGCAATTAAAACTTTCCTAACTAACTAATTTATTTCTATTTTAATTGAAAGCTAATAATAAAATTAATGTCTCTAACAACAATTTAACATCGAAATTACACTTCTTTGATTTTGAGGTTAATCAATTCAAGATTTTCAAGTTTAAGTTATTCAAAGCCGAAAAACAGGTTTCATTATTAATTTCCCTCGTTATTTCAGATAGGCCTACTTATTAATGTGATTCTTGCCTTAGATTGTACCTTCACCAAGACTAAAAGAAAGAAAAAATAACGATGACAATTTAATTTGAAAACTATAAACAAACGTAGGGCTAACACGGACGAAATTATAGGTTTGGGCCAAAAACAGTTCTTAAAATTGCGTAATACTAATATTTATTGCATTTATCTTTTCTATTGATAAAAAGGATTAGCCTATGTTATGAACTTTTTAAAATGTTGTAAATAAAAGACTTTTGGTATGTACTTACTTCTGAAATATGCGCGCTGAAACGATTCCGTAGAGTGGCGGGAGTAGAATAATCTGCTGTCATTTCCTTATTAATTTGGTGCAATATCACATACTTCAACACAAATCGCTTTAAAATAACTATTACGTTTATTTTAAAGTAAAAACTAACAAATATCTGTTAAAAAATCGGTAAAATCGCTTTTACAATATGTGAACGTGAATGAATGTAATGTTAACAGATACGAATTTAGGAAAAACATGGCTGCCGACATCTTGACCAATAGGAAACAAGACCTCATGTGGCCACACTGTCTCTATCTAGTCACCAATGCTTTCTCCCTAGCGCTATCTCGCGGCGCGATCATGTACTATTTTCGCGACATCCTTTTTTCCGGCACACAGCCCCCGTATGGATGCAAGATCTATTTATTATTCATGATCTATGGTATAATATAACTCAAACTCGTTTCAGCGACAGTCACCACTTCAGTGATGCACGAGCTACAATAATCAAACTATATATGTGTTATTTATATGTTCGGTATAAACACTTAATGTATCTTGGTATAAAGTTAATGTGTGGAGGAAAGAATTTATTAGTACCTACCCCGTTCGTATGCCTAGTTATTGTTTTTATTTATAAAAATGTGTAGAGAAAGAAAAAATAATAACTGAAAAATATTTCTTTTATAATTGATATGAGATTATATACAAGATACATAGGAGCTACTGTAGTGTTTTTTAGTTAATTTATTTACATCCATTTTACAATAGGACTACAATGCAGCAAATTTGTGTATTTGAATTAATTCATTTGGTTTATAGGTTATATTGTTGATTAAATACCTGTTTATCAACATAAACAAAATCTAAAAATATCTTCATGTTTTCAAGATAAACTTTGGTAGCTATTTGTTTTTCATAAAGTTTTCCTGAGAGAATTATATTTTTAGATTGTGCAAATCTATTTAACAACAGGTTTCTATCAATACTAAAATAATTCTTCTAGTCTTATAAAGATCTAGAAATAAGCCTCTTTATCACAAAAAGTGATTTTACCTCTTTATAAAATGACAGGTAAACCTAATAAAAAATTTCACACATTGAATCACACCCAAACCAAAAAGAAATGATTTAGTTTTTGTTGGGTTGTTGAAATTAAATGCAGTACTCAGCAAAGTGTATATACTCAAAACAGCAAAGAGAGTTATTTAATGAGGGCAGCAAGTTGCAGCATTTGATGTCAGAATCCAATCAACTGAATTTTTTGTTTGTCATTTTCAGTAATTGATAAAAAATGTGAGACTTTTGAAAAGTCTTCGTAATAAATACAGCATTTGGCAAGTAAAATCCAGCTCTTTGAAACATTAATGGTTCCTAAGATTTATTTATAGTCATTGCAATAGTAACTTTCAGGGATAACTAGCTTCTCGTCATTTGAGAAGGCATGTTTGGATAGTTTTTTAACTGATTTTTTAAACAAACAATGTGTTTTAATGTAAATTGAGGTATGTCAGAAGTTGGTAAAATATCCTATCCATTGATTATAATTCATAATTATTGGCTTTGAATTAGTTGAAAAAACAGATATTGACAACATAAATAATTATAGGATTGTACAGGTAAAAGAACTTACATCCTGGAAAGTCCAAACTTGGTCTTCGAAATAACAACATGGTTTCCCAGGATTTCTCTTTAGCTGTTGCAAATACATGGTGACCACAGAAAAATCCTTTTTCTGACAAAACATCAAATAGGAAACAAGCCGGGACATACTATATAGATAGCTGAAATATTTTCCAATGAAAATGTTTAGTTATATACTTAAGGACTATGTATATAAAGCTATATTTATGTTAGGGGCTCAGTATTCTTTATTTTGATTGTACCTGAAATGTGTATGCAGAAAGGTTAAATTTGTGTAATTGTGTGCAGTTACCTACACATGTCCATGTTAAATACACATTTAAATAATTATTACTGAACTGTGCATTTTTTTTGAACTGTGAAAATAAAATTGCACATTTTTCTCGTACACATACTACACATTTATTTCTCACATTGCCATGCTCTTCTCATCATTATACATGTTGTTCAATTGGTAGTTAAAATATAGATCTATGAGCAACCGAGGATAACTCTGCAATTAACTTGTAATGCAATCAATGGTGAAAATTATGCATCAATATCTCAAACTTGCATTGAAATCATGTATCATATAGTATTCTTATTTAAAAAATAAGTTACATTCATGATAACGGATCCAAGATGATGACAAAATTACTAGGCTTCAATATGTTCTTTATTTTCAAAATATTGTCATTTTATAATTTTCAACCCACCGGTCTCTGTATAATGTTTTACCAAAAACCAAGACTTTATTTTGAACATTTTCAAAATGATGAATATTAAAAATTATATGTGTGTAATTCTTATAATTCACCACCTTGCCCCAACCCCTAGTAGAGCTACCAACGAGCATCGGTCAAAAACTCACGGGAAACGATTTCCAAGTCATTTTCTCAACTTTTAAATTTTTCCCCCTGGGCACTTTGGGCACTTTGGGGTATCAGCTACGTTTTACAATGTCAAATTCGGAACCACAGACTTCAAAAACCGCCGAGAAGATATTTTCACCAATTTTTAGATATTTTCAAAAAATTATGCACTTTTGGATGCAGCCCCGATGCAATTCTGTTCGAGCCGTCAATCATTATATGTAGGCTTGTAATGAAATATGAAGTCGAGAATAACAGCTATAGTGGTTGAATTACAAGTAAAAGAAAGTGTCCATTTAACTTTCTACACATTGTAGGCTAAATCCCTAAAATAGTACCTAATTGCATGCTAATATTCCAAAGAACTAGCAGTTTTTGAAAATGAATAAGTTTTTTTAGAATTCACAAAAAAATATTAAAGCTTATCTAAAGCTAATCTGAATTGTAGGCCTATACGTTTTTATGTGTCTCTTTTTTTTTATCGCAATCTTTGGAACAGAAAACCTTTTGAAAGAAATGCAGTGTGTTTGCCAACCTTTTTCCATGCAGGATAAAGTGTTTTATTAAGGGTCGGCTCTAGTAAAACAGAAAGCAACCTGCGACTCCCTATAGCGGCGGTAGGTTACGCGGACATTGCTCATCCTAA
>JAGFPH010001708.1:49045-66002 GCA_018207615.1 Philaenus spumarius
TCTATTTTGGTAAGGAAAGTTGTGTGATGTGCACACCAGATGTTTACTTATAAAGTTCATTAGATTCCATGTGGTACACGTGTCTGGTGTATGCACAATAGACCTTTTTTCCGCCCATCTCACAGTCCAAACGGAACCTCACAAACTATGTATTTGGCAAGCACTTTGTACTTTTTATATAATATTTTGAACTTTCAAAAACAGTTTATCTCTACAAACTAAATAATAGGTAATATATCTTCTTTCTGTATTTGGTAAATAGTTCTGCATCATAATTACTATACGGCATAAATTTTATCTTGATACAAACACTACAAATAAATTGCTTGTAACCAAAGATCAAATTTGTAGATTATTGTTCTTCTCTTAGACTGGGATCTGAAGGTGGTTGAGCATGCATGGAAAGCCTGACACAATTTTATTTCTGATTATTGCTATAGACACTATAGTGATCATGAAAAGCCATGTCGACAGCCCCCAGCGTGGTCGACATCGCCAGGGGGAGGGGAGAATATGGTGGGGGCGCCGTTTGTTAAAACGCTTATAACTTGAGATCCGTTCAAAATAGAACATTGAAAAAACCGACAATATACTCCATAAAATATGAGCTTTAAAAAGATTATTACGTTTATAGTCGTATAGTTATTGGTTTATGAGTAAAGAGCATTTTTATTGGTAAATGAACAAAAATGGTGATTAAAATAAGCAAAACCAATAGTTTTACTAAGAAAATCACTAAATAAGACAAATATAGACATTGAAACAGCTCAGTATTTGCATTATAAATTATTAATAAATAAATCCCAACTTACACAAAAACTGAACGCCAACGCGATCTATCCGCGGCAGTTGGCAACTCAATTTTAACACTGTAGGTATAGGAATATCGTACAGTCCCATCAGAAGGTAATTAATAATAAATACACAATGGAGAACCGATAAAAGAAAATATGGCCTATTGAAACTTTAATATGTTGACTATCTATCATAAAAAGCCCGAAACATAAGCCAAAGCCGTTAAATAAATACATGAAGAAATAAGCTGGCATGCAAGGTACCGGTGAAGAAAAAAAATGCCATTAAACACGACCGATTTAGCACAAATAAGACATAAAAACGAATTATCCCAAAATATCAAGATACACTGTGGGATGCAGAATTAAATTATCTTTCGAATGGTCTCCTCACAATTTTAATAAAGGTTCGTTTAACTAAATACGAAGCTTCCAAAGGTTATGAATCCAGGGAAATTTACCAACTCAGCTTACAAACAAGGCCAAGCCATTTCAGCACGCTCCCTGATTGGTCGGCGCCATTACAGGCCACGATGTTCAAAAATACCTCACAGTAGACGCTTCTTTCAAATTAATAATTCAGGCACAAATAAAGAGTTTGTTTCTTTAAAAATTAGTTAAAATTAAATAGAACATGTACCGGTAAATTAGGATATAAGTATCATATCATAAAATCATTTTCAATCACCAAAATTTGTAAACATGTTTTAAGCCTATGTAAATAATCGGTAATAATGATTTTGGTAATGAGATTAAATGTGAACCCCGATTTGTGAACAATGCTTTGAAAAGGATGCTATATCAGTAAAAAGTGCATGCTTGACCTGAACAGATGTATTTTTTCACGCCGGCTCTCTTCGCTAGATTTTACAGTTACATATATCAAAAACGTCTGGAAATCATTTCGAAGACGAATTCAACAGATATTGGGTGAGAGAAAACCTTTATATATGAACATTTCTGAGTTATAAACTTTATTTACAAACAAAATTCATAACCAAAATCTCATAGTGATAAAATTTGTGTACCGAACCATCAACGTTAAGACACTTTTTCTGAACTTTCTTTTATTATAATCATCCTCATCATTCAATGTTCTCATTAGATTTAAGTGAAGTAATAATTAATTTTAAGATATAGATCTAGTTTGTGACTAATCATAGGTTGTGGATGGATCCGGCCGAAATCCCCTAGCCCGGGATTAAATTAAATTCATGATATTGACAATACCCAAATAAAACAATCACAACTTATTTATTTAAAGAATTTAACTTTATAATAATAGTGAGACTATTTTGTATAGAACCTCAAATGTAAATGAGTTATTATTCTATGACCGATAATCCCAGGCTAGCCAATACAAACATTCAGTGAAGGGATTATAGACAAATTTTATAAACTGTGATGACAAGTACACATATATATATATGTATATAAAAAAAATGTTCTAAGTGTAAATTATTGTTAATTAGAATTATTTGAATAATTAAAGAGTTACTACCAGTAATTGTTATTGTGTAAATTTGTTGGTCTTTATTCCTTGTTATAAGTTAACATAAAATTTTAAGTAATTTCCATTAAAGACAGACCAATTTAGACAACATTGGATCAAAATTAATTCTTTATACAAACAAATAAAGCATTCTTGATTAAATCAATATTAATTAGGCTACCAAAAGGAGCTTAACAATATATTAAGCCAATTTATATTAGATTATTTAAATACCACCACTTGTTGTGTAAAAATAGCTTTCAACATTTAAGTTATTAAAGGTGCTTCAATAAATTTAAAAAAGCATGTTGAACAGTTAATGCTACTGTTGAGGTGTTTTATACGTAGCGTAGCACTAATATATTAATATACAAGTTTGTGTTGCCATTCAGAAATTTGACCGGATTTTGTAGAGGATATACTATAGTTCAGTCAATCTGTACATCCATAGATGCAAAAGGTTGGGTAGTTCTGATTTTTGGAATGTTGTATGTATAGGGGCACTATTTAAAATTACAAGTTTTCGACCTCGGCCCCACATTGTTTTACCTTGTTCTAGTTTTTACTAATTTTTAGTATGAAGGGCTGGTTTAACAAAAAAATCATTCAGTCCTTTTTTAAAGAACAGTAAATTTATCACAATTTAAAATGGAAATCATCTTCCTGGGGATAATAGGTACTTTTTGAGTTACAGCCGTTCAAATTTCAAGAAAATTTTCAAAAATTGTTAAATTTTAGATAGCATTTGTGTGTTTTCACTGTGAAACAAGGATTTTTCAGCAAAACTGATAAGGACTAACTTTAAAGTAAAGAAATGTATTCCCGAAATGGGATTTCGACCATGAATAGCTTCTGAGATACAGCTGTTTGAATTTTGGATACACTTCCAAGAAATAAATAATATGGAACGTAAAAAAACCAAACGTAATCGAAAAATTTAAGTTGTTCGTACAAGGGTAGAGTTACATACAATTACATGTACTTTACATGAAAGAGTTTATATTTAGGAAAATAAATGTTATACAACATAATTAATACCTAAATATTATATCCGGAACATATTTGAAGGGCCTGGAATTGAGGTAATTTCTTTGTCAAATTCACTGCCCTTTCCTCCACAGATTGTTGAAACTTGTCAACATTGAAAACAGGAACCACTCAAACACTTTCTGCATCAGAATCATCCAGTTAGCATTATGTTTCAATTTCGAGAGAAATGAAGTCTAGTTCTATTTCCGGCACATTGTCACACGATTCACCACAGCAAAAACGAACATATGGCTGAACATTTCAATCCTGATTTCCGACATCCACACGAACCAAGGTGTCATTGTAACTTGATGAGAAACCTAAAGTTGACTGTAGTTCAAAGAGGTGTTTTGATCCAAATTTGTGGTACAAATACACAACTCCAAGAAAAGGTGAGGATAAAAATGAACAAGGTCAAACTGCAGCTATTAGGGCATGTGACATTGTGACACAAAAAATGAAGAATACAAGGGTAGAAAGAGTATTAAATAAAAAAATGATCACAACAGCCCTTTAGAAAACTGTACACCAGAGTTGAGAAACGTAGTGAGTGGAGTTATTGTCACAGAAGAAACATCGAAAGTCCTATTTAACATACAAGAAAATAGTGAAAATGGGAATATTCTGTTAACAAATTTTAAGAGGCAAAGAATTGTTGAAAAAATAAAAGGTTTGTACGAGCCAATCAGGAGGAGCCTTGCAATGACAATGTCTTCAACAATGCCTGAAAAACAGCAAAGGAAACAAAGAAAAACCCTTCACCAACAAACATTAGCTTAAAAGTAGTGCCAGCAAATCAAAGGGATATTCACATCCAGTATCTGTAAAGTTAAAGTATTGGGCTATCCGAAAAGTTTAGCTCACCCAAATTGTCACCTCAAGAAAAGTGTTAATATGTCTGACTTGATACCCACTATTCGATATCACTAAACGTTAAGTATTGTTAAATGAAAAAGCAAAAATAACGACAACTGTAATATTTTACTGTAAAAAATATATTTTCCTAAATATAAACTCTTTCATGTAATGTAATTTGATGTGATTGTATGTAACTCTACCCTTGTACCAACAACTTAAATTTTTCAATTACTTTTGGTTTGTTTACATTCCATATTATTTATTTTTTGGAAGTGTACCCAAAATTCAGACAGATGTATCTCTGAAGCTATTCATGGTAGAAACCCCATTTCGGCCACATATTAATGTTATATTTCTCTACTTTAAAGTTAGTCCTTATCAGTTTTGCTGAAAACCCTTGTTTCACGGTAAAAAAACATAAATGCTATTTAAAAACTAAAAATTATTGAAAATTTACTTGAAATTTGAATGACTGTAACTCGAAAAGTAGTGCATGTATCTTCAATCCTAAGGAAGATGATTTTCATTTTAAATTTACTGTTCTTTAAAAAAGGACTGAATGTTTTTTTTTTTAAACCAGTTCTTCATACTAAAAATTAGAAAAAACTAGAACAAGGTAAAAAATGTGGAGTTTTTCGTCGCTGATGGCGCGCGCGGAGCACCGCCAAGGTCAAAAACTTGGCATTTTAAATAGTGCTCTTTTACATACAACATTCCAAAAATCGGAACTACTCAACCTTTTGCATCTGTGGATGTACAGATTGACTGAACTATAGTATATCCTCTACAAAATCCGGTCAAATTTTTGCGCGGCAACACGAACTTGTATATATTTAGTGCTCCGTATAAAACACCCTCTACAGTAGCATTAACTGTTCAACATGCTTTCTTAAATTTATTGAAGCACCTTTAATAACTTAAATGTCTATATTTGTCCTATTTAGTGATTTTCTTAGTACAAAACTATTGGTTTCGCTTATTTTAATCACCATTTTTGTTCATTTACCAATAAAAATGCTCTTTACTCATAAAACAACAACTATACACGTAATATACTTTTTTATAGCTCATATTTTATGGAGTATATTGTCGCATATTTTAATGTTCTATCTTGAACGGTTGTCAAGTTATAAGCGTTTTAATAAACGGAGCCCACACCATATTCCCCCCTCCCCCGGGCGATGTCGACTACGCTGGGGGCGACGACATGACTTTTCATGATCACTATAGTGCCTATAACAATAATCAGAAATAAAATTGCGTCAGGAGGCATGCTCAACCCCCTTCAGATCCTGGACTATCTGTGGTATACGTAGTTTTTAGACCATTTCCTAGACCATTTATCAATACAACTTTAACTTGAATTATGTATAATTCAAACGTTTACTTTTAATTAAAGAACATGTAGAAATAAGATATTCATTCAATTTATATTACTCAGAGAACACATAAATTGAACGTATTCTTTCCTTTATTTAAAATTGAGTCAATAGGTGTAGAAATGTGAATTTATTTTTGTTGCAATACATAAACTAGGAAGCTATGTATTTAAGTTATAGTTGCAATCATTTAAGTGACAAATTCATCATAACAGAAGGAAATGGGTGAACAGTGAACCTTTATACCTTAAGACCAAATGATCTGTTTTCAATACCGCTTAAACAGTGTTAACATTTGGATCTTCCTTTTTCAAACATCTCATTCATGTCAAAATTATATAGGGTGATTCATGAAGATATGCAGAAACTTCGGGAGCTCATTCTACATGTAAAAGTAAGGAAAAACAGTTATTATAAATATAGGTCCGAAAATGTTTTGTTAGCGAGTTACGGCTAGCAAAAGATTTCGCCCATAATTTAGTACCCTGGGTGAAATGAAGACTTGCTGGAATTCTGGGAAGGTAAATTAAGGGGCAAAATCAGTGGTTTCTTATGGTTTTTGACCTGAAAAATCGAATAAAACATGTTGCAGAACTGTATCTTCCATAGTTTTTAAGATCATTCCATGTAAAACCTAAAAAGGAGGAATCGAGAAACATCTTTTTTTACATTTGACCTACAATATCTTTGTTAATTTAGATAAAACAAACACAATTTTAAAACAAAACTTGTAAAACATTTAATTCTGAGCAAAACGGTACAAATTAAGTACTGTATACAGAAAGTGAATAGATGTTTGATGATTAAATGAACTTTTATTCATAACAGTGCAAAGTAAATTTGAATTGAAAAACATTACTCTAAACCAATTCAATAACAGTAAATTCTCAAAAATGTTTAAATCAACTTCAATGCATTTTTCTGCACGTGTAACGATTGCTCTTGTTGCTTTTTGTAGTTCAGCAGGGCTTTAATTGCGTAAAAGCTTCATTAATACGGGAAAGTAGCACCTCACGAAAGTTTACTTTCACTGCGAAAACCTTTTCCTTCATTCATTCCCATAGGCAAAAATCCATCAGCTTAAGATCTGGTGGCCTGTGCATAGACCCCTACTATCAACCCATTTATTTAGGAATTGGTAATTTAGATGGAAATATCAGTAATTATTCTTGAAGAAACAGTAAGTACACTAGACCTGTTAAGCGTGCTTTGAAAATAAATGGTCCAATCAGCTGATCATGAACAATACACCATACATTAATGCTAAATCACTGTTGAAAGATGCGTTCATCTGTTACAAGGGGGTTCACTTCTGCCCATGTATGTTGGTTTTGTAAATTGTTAATGCCATCACGAATGAACTGCGACTCATCAGTAAATAAAATGTACTTGTAGAGTTGACGATGAGTGTCTAATTGCAGTACTCCAAGAGAAGGGCATTGTCTTCAGGATGTAAATGCTGTACTTTTTGTTTATGGTAAGGATAAAGGTTGTCACATTCTTAATTGTTCTCAATACTTTACTTTGCAAAACCCGTAACCGTTTAGAAATACGTCTTGAACTAATACCTGGACTATGTTCAATAGCAGCAATAATGTTGTCATCTACATTAACATCATGTTGACGAGGGCGGTTATACTCGGAAGTGATCCTGTTTCCCATAACATACGAAATGTAGCAATAATGGTTCTAGCATTTGGAGTTCTGTGATGAGGGTAATGTTGCCTGTATTCTTCAACAGTGGCCGTAGCACTGCCTTCACATACACCAAAATAAACACCTTATCAGCGTATTCTTCAGTTGTAAATAAGTATGGCATTACTACTACAATAATTACCACGGACAAAATAATATTCACACGGACTGAAACTATATTACTACAAACCAATAAGCACATGGACTGAAACTCAGTTGTTAGCTCTCACAATAATTCAAAACAATGCAAATCACATCATTGTTGAACAGCTGTTACAGTGTTGCCAACTTATGAAATAAAAATGACTCGCGCAACATTATTCTGTTTTTAAATCAAATTTTATTATGTCATACAGTATTTCAATATTTTTTAATTTAAGAAAAAAAATTTAATAAAAATTTGATCTGTTTATTGGGAAATTAACAAAGTTATTGTCGGCCAAATATAAACATGTGTTGTTTTCTTCTGAATAATAGTTCATTTAATCGAACATCTATTCACTTTCTGTATACTTTATTTGCACAGTTTTGTTCAGAATTAAATGTTTTACAAGTTTTGTTTTAAAATGTTTTGTGTATAAACCTAATTTAACAAAGTTATTGTAGGGCAAACGTAAAAAAGTTGTTTCACGATCCCTTCTTTTTAGGTTCCACATGTGATAATCTTAAAAACTAAGGGATATACAGTTCTGCGACATGTTTCATAATTAATTTACCTTCCCAGAATTCCAGCAAGTCTTCATTTCACCCGGCAGGGCCGTAGACAGGATTTTTGTTTGGGGTGGGCGGATTCTGATTGATAGTAAACCACACCGGGGGTATAACATAGTAAACCCCCCAACCAAGAGGTATAAAATACCCCCAAAAGTTTTGAAATTTTAGGTATATAAAGTAGACTTTTTAGCACACTCTTATGAAAGAAGCATAAATATTTTTAAGCAGTGTTACTAGCTTCAAGTAATTGAATTCAACAAATTATAATACAACTAGTAAACCCCCGTGAAAAAACACAGGCAGACAAAGCAAATCTTATTAAAGCCTATATTAGTTCTTTAACTCATATTTAAAAAAAATCAACTTCACAAGACTTATATTGATTAAAATTGTAAACATAACCCCAAAGGTATAATCTAAGACAGGTTTTATTTTAGCAGATGATGGGTGAAATCAGCTGTTATATTATACAAGAAATTATAATAATGGAAGGTGTAACATAACCTCAAAGTGTAATCTATTTGTTTAAGTATTTCAGATGATGGGTGAAATCAGCTGTTAATTATAAATTACTCATGTACAAACATACTCTCTTTTATAGGAGTTTATATGTCTAAAAGCAGTCAGTGTATTTGTTTTTTTTTTTGAAAGTGTACATAACTGTTCTGGTGATAAATTATTATTAGGATTCCAGGAAACAGCGAGCCTGAGCGCCAAGCCGAATGATGGTACACTCACACTGCTCTGCATATTGCCATTCTCTCTCTAGCAGTCTAATAAACTCTCACTAACAATAAATTGATAATATGGCAGATTTATTATTGTAAGTTTGAAGACGTTACACTTTTGTAAATACCGTCATATTATAAAATTACACTACAGTGCAATTTATTTGTACTGATATCTATATCAATGCAATTTTTTAATTCTAATAAAAAAGAATTATTGTATCAGGAAATTTCGGGTGGGCTGTAGCCCCCGGTAAGCCCACCCCCTGGCTACGTGCCTGTCACCCGGGATACTAAATTATGAGCAAAATCTTTCACTTGTCATAACTCGCTAAGGAATCATTTCCAGACCTAAGTTTATATAACTTTTTGTCTTTACTTTTACATGTAGTAATTTACAGAAATTTCTGCATATCTTCGTCAATCACCCATATCTTTACATATGTAGAAAATTTTAGGTGGATCACAATTGCAAAAAAATGTATCATGTAACCTTGCACCAAAATTTCCTTCTATATCCATGTGCGGGAGGATTACAACATAATAACTTCTGATGAAACTAACAAAAATAGAACTGTTAAATTGTAAGATGAAAATGACAACAAATAAAAGTTTATCATTATTCTTATGGGAGATTCACAATGTTATGTTAATGTAGAGCATATATCATAACAGTTTGAAATTTTAGACTAAAATACTTTCAAAAATCAATACTTGTAATATGAAAAATATTTTAGCCTTTTTCTTGAAAAATAGTACTGTAGAACATTTAGAGTAATATGTACAATAATTAAAACATTAATTTTTGGGCCAGTCAGTAGGGGTCAATTTAGACCAAAAGTTCCAGTAATTTACAATACGGCTGATTTTTTTTTTTATAAGTACATTAAAGTATGTAGATTAACATAAAAAAAAGTTTACCAGTCTATCAATTTCCCAAAGTCGAAAAAAAATATCGATTATCATTTTTTTTTCGATTATCCTTAATATTTCGAGCTGGGATGAAGATAGAGAAAAATAAAAAATACCACTGTGTAGGAGAGGTATTTTTCAACAAAAAAGGTCATATGTATTTATTTCGTCCGAGCAATGGTTTGTCTGGAAAAAATTCGATAACACAGGTATGTATTTTGCAGCAGGGGAAATCACTAAAAGGGGACATCTTATTCATATATTAAGCGTTGGCTCATTCTAAATTGACTGAATTTTAATATATCGAATTGAAACTTGGTATAGGAGTCGATTTCGATTATCGATTTTAGGAGTACCGGACCCACGAACTAATTTCAATCTATTCCAGTTTCGTCAATTTTTGGAATATCAACATAAAATTCGTTTTACAAGTTGAGTACACCAGTATAAATATTCTTAGTAAGTATGAACGATTTTTGTCACGCTATTTTTAAAAACGAGGCGCTTGAAAATAGTCTTCTGTTTTACCTATCTCGTTTTAAGTATAACACCTTTTGATTCAACGACTCCATTTTTGAACATATCGATTTAAAAATTGGTACATAAGTTAAAAACACAATTGTTTTTTGCTATACTTATTTTAAAAACTATATTTAAAAAATTGACTAATCTGCAGCCGATTAACTCAACCGTTATAATGAAAAATCTAAAAAGGTCTAAAATTATACTTTTTTAAGTTACTTGTGCTTTGAAAAGTAAATTATAAAAAAGGTTTATACTCCTTGATTTTGTTTGAATCTATATATTTAACTTGTAAAAAAACTTTCAGGTTGATATTTTAAAAAGTTTCTAAACTGGAGCTGTTTAAAATGAATTGGTGGGTCCGGTACTCCTAAAATCGATAATCGAAATCGACTCCTAGATCGGGTCATTTTTAAGATAACAAGCTGAGACTCAGCATAAATGTTGAAAATATATATTTTAACTCCTATACCAAGTTTCAATTCGATATATTAAAATTCAGTCAATTTAGAATGAGCCAAAGCTTCATATATGAATAAGATGTCCTCTTTTAGTGATTTCCCCTGCTGCAAAATTCATACCTGCATTATCAAATTTTTTCTAGACAAACCATTGCTCAGATGAAATAAATACATATGACCTTTTTTGTTGAAAAATACCTCCCCTACACGGTGGTATTTTTTATTTTTCTCTATCTTCATCCCAGCTCGAAATATTAAGGATAATCGAAAAAAAAATGATAATCGATTTTCTTTTTTCGACTTTGGGAAATTGATAGACTGGTAAACTTTTTTTTATGTTAATCTACATACTTTAAGGTACTTATAAAAAAAAATCAGCAGTATTGCAAATTACTGGTAGTTGTAACCTATACCGACTGGGCTATTATAATATTTACCAGTATTAGTTTTTATATTTACGGTAACAACAACTTTGTACAGCAGGGTCACTTTTTCTACATTACAAATAAGCCTAGTGGAGAAACTCAAACAGTTTCTAAATGAAATGGTAGTCTGACGAAAGAAAATAAATCAATACAATCGACAGGGAGCAGCAAAGTTTTGTCTACCTCTCAGTTTGTGTAGTCTATTTCTGCCATTCAGTACACACTACTATTTAGTTTGACTCTTTCCCCATATTCCAAAACTAACTAAAAAATTTTTTTATCCGCCCCCCCCCTCCCCGATTACGTAGTGTTACTCTAAAGAGTACAATTTCGCTAACTCTTGGCAAATAGTAAAATTAATTGCAGTAATGAATACTGGGATCATTTTCGGAGTATGTTGTATATTTCTATTAATTTATTTTAACCTCGAGTGTCGACAACAATTATGCCAATTCGATATTTTGGTAATATTATTTATGTCAGAAGACAGTGAAATAGATAAAAATACTCGGTGAAAGTTTCAATTCGGAGTAAAGAAATAGTTCTTGTATTATAGTAACTTTGAGCACAAGTTATTAATTTAGAGGAGGAAGAAATAGGCCTTCAAAGAGAGGTGCTTCAACCAGCTTACAGAATACATTTAGTTAGGCCTAAACCTAATACTTCTATAAATAATCTGAAAGGTTGAATTTTGAGATTAAATTTATATTTATCAATATTAAGTAAATGTAGTAGAAATTTCATGTGTATAAGTTTTAAATCATTTATTGAAATTTCAACACGAACTGAATGAAATTAGTAGAATGTAAGACGTCTGGAATGACTCATGTGGAGCAGTTTTAGTATCTCGGGGAAAGGGTTGATTAGAGGAAATTTTAAAAAATAAGCAACATAACAAACTTGAAGAATTGACTGAGGTGAATGGTCACAAATTTAATGAGATTTTTCTATTTAATTTTCATGTTGGATTTTCAATTATTTAAAAAGTGTTTAACAAATAAATAAAATAAATTCTACTTAGAATACATAAAATATATTGTAATATGTTATATATAAATGAATATTTATATGCAGAGGAACTTATTACATAAAAATGCATATTGTTAAACATAATTTACTTAGCAAAAGATTTTTCTCATTTGTGCAAAACAAATACTGTATGTGCATAGATAACAAAACAGCTGTTACTAAATTCATAATAAATTCATCAGTACTAATTTCATAGTCAATATTTTTTGGTGGTAATGATTAATTTACAAATATTTTTTAAATATATTATTTTTACAAATTCGCATTAAACATAATACAATAAATTATCAATACTGTACTAACAAATTGATTTTAGATAGTTTTTACAAATTTGCAATTAACAAAATATAATAAATTACAATACATAACAAAATTTTAGTCTACATAACAAGCAATAAGTATGATACATTAAAAAACACCAACACAATATCTGTTTAAATAAAGTTTATTTTATTTACAATAAGAAGACTGTCTACTACTTACTTAAAGTAAGATAATATAACTCGTAACTTATTTTTAAATGAGAATGAAACAAGTTTTGCTTTTGTAAACTAGAGCTTTCTGTGTGCAATTACAGTATATATAAACAACAAACAATAATTACACTAAAAGCCTGTACACATGTTCAGTTATATTGACAATCAAAACTGTTACGTTTCCTGAAAGAAATATCGAAAAAGGACAGGCAACTTGTGCAATTTACACAGGTCTTTCTTCAGTAGACCTGAACAAAACTGTTGTGATGGTTAATGCAGTTGATTGCACATGTCCTGTACAATATACCTGAATGTGTGTATGGGCCTTAACAGTTATGTTGAAACTCTAGAAAACTCATGCCTGTTGATTCAAATCAATTTCTTTATAACACTTTGCCTAGATACTAGACAAAATAATGACTAATGCAGGGTTTTTAGATCATTATACCAAAATCATCTTGGTCCGTGAATCATCATTCGTATTTTGTACGGACGATCAATAATTTTCGAAACAAACAGCAATAGCGGGAAAAGAATATTATTACACGAAGGTTTCTGAGAATCAAGTTGGCAACTTTGGGGACAAATTCAATAACTTATTTGAAAGAATCAAACATCTGTAAACAACAATCAAACATATAAGAAAAAACAACCTCTATTGTTCAAAAACATAACCTTTGTTACGTCATTTCCTCTTGTAATATATTCATGCCAGAAAAGCAACATTTAGAGATAAGATTTTTGTTATCTGAAGGTGTAATACTGTCCAAAATTTACTTGAGAATGTTAAAACAGTATGATAAAAAGTGTTTAACTGCGGAAACTTGTTAAATGGATTAAACAGTTTAAATCGGAGAGACCTAATGTCACCAATATTCATCACTCTAGACGACAGGTTGAAGTCTATTTTTGTATAACTATTTAGAAGAACAATGGGCTTTGGACAGTGAATACTATTGTAACAGGGTTCAATACAAAGAGAAAATGTGAGTTACTCCTTCAAAGTTATGTTTCTGTTATAACCATCCTATATAGATCATTAGCCACATCCACCTTACATTCCCAATCTAGTGCATCTGATTTCCATTTGTTGGTCCACTCAAAGAGTGTTTACGCGGCATTAAGTTCGAAAACAATGAAACAGTAAAAACAGCTGTATACAAAAGAGGATCAGCAAGGTCAAGTATGTTTTACTAAGGGAATTGGAAAGCTCTCAAAGCAATAGGATAAGAGCTGTGTTAGTTGAAAATTAATGAAAGTTTCATTGTTGAATAAAATGTTTTTGTTCACAGCCATTTGTCTCGTTAATTATTAAACATCCCTCAAAGAATCGATTCTCCCATTCAGGCTTAAAATAAAACAATTAAGGCAATTATGTGTTCTAATTTATTTGTATACATTAAATATAAATATAGTTAATTCAACCTCAAGCTAATACTGTTCTTAAGACTTTAAACTGAAGTAAGAGAGAATAAAGTCAACAAATTACGTATAATTAATGTGAAGGATTTTATAAAATTAATTAATGGATAAGAAATAACTTTATGCATTTTCTTTAACGGAGTTGTTCTAAAAGAGTCTATGTTTATAGAGCAGGACAACCTATACCGCACTGATAAATGGCCGAGTATATGTGTACTGCAATAGTTCACATAATATATCATCTCAACATTCCAATTCATATCCTGAAAATCTAAAAGTCCCCTACAACATTTTGTGTGGTCGCATTTTGAAGGTAATAAATTTGTCTAAAAAAACATGTAATCTTATTACGATATAAGAAGAACAATTTTTGTGGTGGAAATAGTATACTTTTAAATAAAAATTTTTTGTAAGAAACTAATAGCTAAAATTAAATACAAATTATGTTTTTGTAGGTAATTGTATCCCAAAGGAATGTATAAAATACAGTGTTCGGTCCCAATTAGTTTGGAACAGCAGTACTCTACTGTAGTAAAAACAACTGGCAGCGTGAAAATAAGATATAACCACCACACATTTGTATGTCAGTGCGGTATAGTGCGTCCAAATCTCAACTCATGCAGAATACATTTATTTCTACTGTAACTGCTTTTGAAAACATTTGGTTTGGATGAAACTTATTAAAATCAAACGACAATAAAACACAATACAGAAATTATACTTTTACTAACATAGAATACTTAATAGGAATGAAAATAATTTTAACTCTAAGTTCTAACTAATATTGGGTTGATTAATACAGAACAAATTATACTCATAAGACAAAATTGTTTTTAAAAATTTAACATTATTCATAGCGAAACAAAAACAAATAACGCTTGATCAAAGTTCAACTGTGTTATACCATTACAAAGCTTTGCTTGAAGCTATCCAAACTCACAATATTGCACAAACCATGAGTGATAAATTTGCTCTGATTATAGATATTAAATAATATTTACATAAATAAGTAGCTTGGCCCCCTTAATATTACATACAAGTAATTAATTAGTATAATAAAACTTTAAAACAGAAAGTCAAACTATAAATGTTAAAAATATTTCAACAATTTATCGGAATTGATTATAATTAAAATAATAAATTATATCTATAAACATTACAGTCTCGGAAGAACAACAAATGATAAAAAATGATAGAGAGAAATCGTACTCACTTAAAAGTCTATTAAAAACTTATTCTTTTTTAACATCTGAATCTAAATGTAAGCAAAAATTGTTAAAATAGAAAAATTACAAAATTCACTAAACATGTATACATTTACGACATAAAAATATATCATATCAATAAAAACTAATATAGTATTACAACCTATTTCAGCAGGTCTATTATTGTTGAAATAGTAAGGCTCATTGGATCTGAATAATGTTTTAAAACTCGTTTCAAGTATGATGATTCCGACATCAAAACTGCTTGCAGTAGTTTTGTACAGTAGTTTTTGGCAAGGTATTAAATTTAATTAGAATTCGTGTTGCCAATCGAACCTTATTAAATCACAGAGAAGCATTTTTGAGCAATGGAAACAGATTTAAATAGTTCAAAATCTAATTTTTCCATTCTCAATTTGAGTGTAGAGTTCGGGAGTAAGTGGTTCATAGTTTCCGTTTGAACTGAAATAAAACAGTTTGTCTTTGATAATTGATGGATTGTAGCCTTCCTTTTGTAAGTCCAACTTTTTTAATTTGTAGGTACCTGAAATAGAAATAAAAAAGGTTCAGAAAAATATAGGTTAAAAACCCTATACATTGGTTACAAGCTTTTTTGGATTGCCGAAATAACAATTTTTATGTTTTTAGTGCATTAAAATAAAATTGACACTTTTTTGCGATATTGATTACTAAATTCCAAAATAGATATTTGAAAACTTATTATTATATTTTTTATTTTACTCTTCATAGATTATTTCTGAAATTAGGACTACCATTTTGAACAATTGTGTAGTTTTTGTGAAAGACGTATTCACACAGAACGTAGCCAAGGCATTAATTCGTCTTTGGTGTATTAATACCTCGGGGATGTCTTTCATACCCCGTTCAAATAGAAAGCTATGTGGTAGACGTATTTCCCCCTCTACCAGTGGCCAACAGTGGTTGTATTTGAGTTTACTACAATGTGGTTAGTGATGGCATTTAAATTGCCATGGTGTGAGCTTGGGTTTAACAAAAGCGTTATGCCCTGGGTGGAAACCGATTCAAGTGATAGTGATGATGAGTTGTTGTTTTTGTTGTTGCATTCAGTAAGGAGAAGGTCGGAGTGGGTCCATCTAATAAACAAGAGGCGAGCAAAGTTTGATGAATATCATCACTCGATTGAAGACTCGGAGTGTGATGACTGGGTACTTCATTCGTCCTTACCCACCCAAAATTCTAAACGATGAAAAGAGAGTATTCAACTATAGAGTAAGCAGATGCAGACGAGTTGTTGAAAGCGCATTTGGATTACTTGATCAACGGTGGAAACTCTACTTTCAATCATTGCAGTGCTAGATAGAGTGTTTAATTCGTAAGCGCTGGACGCTTCCTCACTTTCATCAATCAATAAACTTGCTATAACTGAATTTGCACAAAGCACAGCACATCACAACAGAAATCAGACTATGTGCACAGGAGACAGGAACGAACCACGTGGAGCCAGCTCAATTTGCATTCGCGAGTTGAGATACCCTAGCTATGCGTAGCTAGCTGAGCCTCTGAGGTATTTTGTACTCCCGTAATACTCTGTCTAATTTGCCCTATTTGATATCATTGTGAGATATGTTTCAGACGTCTTACTAAGACCTCGGCTACGTATTAATACTCTATCTAAACTGCTTCATTTGATATCATTGTGAGATATGTCTCAGGCTTATTACTAAGATGTGGGCTACATATTAATACTCTGTCTAATTTACCTCAATTTATATCATTGTGAGATATGTCTCAGATGTATTACTAAGATGTTGGCTACATACTAATACTCTATCTA
>JAGFPH010001708.1:71002-101879 GCA_018207615.1 Philaenus spumarius
AGATTTTCTACAGCCAAAAGTAGCATATTACAAAAATAAACTGTTAATAATATCTTATAACTACATAAAATAATTAAAAATAATAAAGCTGAGAGAAAATATAAATTTGAGAAGTTCAAAAACATGATTTTATTATAAACACCTGGAAAAATTGTTTCTCTGAACATGTACTAAGTTTTATAAATTTGAAATGAGCATCATTCGGAATGGATCCACCTTTTTTTTATTTAGTTTGTAGGAAAATTTGTTATTGAAATAGCACTTTAATTTGATATGATATTAAAACCTGTGCTAACATTAAATAAATTCTCTAATCTCACACGAGCCGCCCCATGAAAGTGGTTTAGAGTCAACAAATTCTTAAACAGATAGCTTAGGCCCTAGGATGGAAGTCAAATTGCATCCTTTTACAAATATTTAATTTAAAAAAATATAAAGCAGTTCTAATAATTTTTTATGGCCCAGTAAAAATGTACAGCAATGATAAATTCTGACATAAAGTTGTAATTAAAGATATACATCCTTTTTACTTTTGCACATATTTAAATATTACAGAACAAGTATTTTAATGTACGTGTATAGTTAAAAGCTAGTTTTAGTCTATTTTCAGTTTAACCAGACTGGTGACTGGTAACATGCTGGACAGTGAAAAAGGTTTCAGTAAAATAAAATATGATCTTTTAATCTAAATCAATATTTCTGCAAATTAAGTTGAATAATGTTAGATCAAACTAATATAAATAGGTAAATTTTTAAATCTCACCTGTCATTTCAACTTCATTTAGAATTCTTATAAAGAGTGGTTTGGCATAAGGAGGTAAAGATTTCTTTAATCCTTCGGCTAGAGCTGTCATGCTAAGTGAATTGTCTTGATCCAATATAGCTGCCATACCTGCACGACCTTCATTACCTCTGATCTAAACACAATGATAGGTATTATAAAATCAATTACTTAACAATCGTAAACCAATTAGTTAATCCTGTTATAAAAGTATATTCAGTTAATCTAAATGGTAAAGTGAATGTTAGATAGGATTCCACAGCCGTTTCAGATTTACTCAAATTAAAATGCCAGTATAAATCAACATAAATCATAAGAGATGTACATTAACCAGATAATAAAAATAAGTTTCAGCGTATTACATTAGGATTTGTACAGTATTCATAAAAGATCAATTCCTTGAAACTAATTACAAAAAAGATGGTGATAAGAAATTATAAAACAGAATTTTATGTAGATGCCAATTTTGAACTCATAGGATCATTTTCGATCCCGTCATATCGATATTTGACATAGTTCCGATATACCAGATGCAACTATTCAATACGCAAGTCTAGTTCTGCTTCAATGTTCAAGAAGTGAATAAAAAGTTAGTGCAAAACTGGACAATGTAAAAATTCTGACGTCAGGTAGCTCTTGTACAAATTACTCCATGTAAATCATCAACGTAAGTAATAATTTAATTTACAATATCGAACTGTAGATATTGTTAACAAAATATTTAAGAATTACGTGAACAAATATGTTGATTACAGACAATTCTTGATTTTTGATGGTAAAGGTTGGTTACAAAACATTTAAATTTTCACAGTAAATCTAAAATCCCAAAGCTATCAAATAACTATACAAATTATTAATCAATTTTACAGATAAATAAAAACCTTTGTTCATTTCACAGTGGCTGTACTTGCAATAAAAATTCCCACTTGTTTCTTTGCAATAATAAGGCAAAATCAACTTACTTCGACTCCATAAATAACACAATCTCTATAGTTTGCTACGTTACTGACGACACCTTCTACTTCAGAGGTTGATACATTCTCTCCTTTCCATCTGTTAAAATAACATACATTATTATAAATAGTTACAATAGTACTTTCTTGTATTAAAATCTGTTTGTCTTTTTAATTTTTTAAACTTCTTTTAACTGCTCTAAACGTATTACATAATACATTTAACACCTGAAAAACAGCTAAATCATAACAATTGGGAATAAATTAAAACTCAGCCAAAACAAAGTTCAGTGATAAAAATAAGTTTAATTTCCGAAACAAAACTGACTGACGAAAACTACTATCATTTTATCCAATTTATATATTTTTAAGTTTTCATTTTTTAACTCAAAAGCAACTAAAATAAATAGTTTTTGTTCGCTCAAGTCAGCAATAGTAACACGAATAGCATGCTTCGCTGTTGTTGTTAAAATTAACAATCAAAATGGAAAATGTAAAATATATTTTTTAAATAAGCCGGCCCACAAAAGGCGCCTGTAGTATGCCAGTGAGAAACAAAACCTTTATTTTGCTGAGAAACCTTTATTATCGGGAAAAAACTAATAACGTAGTTTCCAGCAAATGAATTGAAGTGAATGTAAGTATTTATTGATTCTAAAAATCTCTACTTGAACAAGTACTTATCAAATTTAAAATAATCTTTGTAAAACTCTGTTAGAAGCAGTTGGTTGACCTAACCACACACCTACTCCATAACTAAGATATAGACTAATTTGAATAGTAAACCATGACACATGTGTTTCTTGAACAAATTTTACTTAATCTTCTTAACATAAAAAGAGTAGTATTTAGCTTTCTACAAACATAGACAATTTGCGATTGCCAAGAATGGCACCTGTAGTACTGATTCTTTATAATCAGAGAATCGAAGTATTAGATCTGTGATATTAACACAAGTTAATGACCGTAAATCACGCCTCTGGTTGCTGATACTTTTAAAGCAATACAGCAATGAGCAATACAGTGAATCTTGCAAAGTTGTTTAAAGGTAAAAATGTTATTTTCATTTGATTTTCGTATAAAAAATAAATTGTTCAGTATATACAACCAATAACAGCATTTTTTTATAATCAACATGTAAATTACCTGAAAGTGTCTCCAGTCCTGTCCTTGAAGTAAAGATAACCAAAATCATCCGAGACAAGTATATCACCTAAAGCAACATTACACAATCAGTAAATCTGTTTTACCTACATAGTTAAAAATCTAATCACACTGTATAAGTTTAATTTGGGTGATGGGTTGATACAAATCAATCTTTAATACCTGATAGAAAAGCAGAATCTCCTTTTTCAAATACATCTCGGACCACTTTCTTTTCCGATTCTTTTTCATTGACATAACCGAGAAACGCTCGAGCTGGGTTACTGGGAACAATCTTTCCAATAAAGACACCAGGCTCTCCTGAAACCAACACAGGTACAATGTAAAACCAATAATTTAGCTTTTATCCTACAAATAATATAATCATTGTAGTTAAAAGAAGAAATATATTTATTACAGCAATGAGGGAGGGATAACGTAACACAGAAAAAACTTGATAAAAATGTAAAAATATATATATTTTATGTATGCATGTGATGTTTTAATAAATAAATACATTCAAAATAGAAATAATAATAAAACAGTTGTTTGAATTAAAATCATAATACAAAACAAAAATAAATTTGAGAAGGTAACAATAAAAATATCATTTAACTTTAAAAAGTTATCAAAATTAATTACTTATATACAAATTCGTAAACTAATTGCTCATGTAACTCTAGCAAATTATAATTCTTTCTTGTTAACTTCTTTATTTTATGCCAGACTAAGTTTTAAATACAAAATTACTTTTATAGTAAAACTTTGCAAATATTCAACTTAAGTATTAAATTGTTCTTCAATTTTATCATTTCACAAATAATATGGACTTGAGAATGTTAATAGGTTACTGTATTTATTTTCAGAAAAGTCTTTATTTTCTAATAAATACGGACAATTAGGCAAAAGTGCCTCATAGTGTGACAACACAAGTGATTGATAGATACATAATTTTAATCATAAGATTACATTAGAATTATAATCAAGCCAATAGATAAAATACTATTATTACATTTACTTCTAATTTTACTAACAAAAAGTATATAAAAATAGTTTAAGCACTAAAGTATACATTAAATACACCTTACCTGGCTTACAAGTGATACAAAGTCCTTTAGCATTACGGATCGGATCCCCAGTCAAAGGATCCACTCGGATAATAGAAATGGGGTAGACTGAAGGAAGTATCCTTGACACAAAACCAATCGCTCCTTCATGATTATCAATATTTGCTATAAAATTTCATTAAAATACATAATTAATTAACTAAATGAAGTCATCTAAAACATCTAAAATCTACTTAAACTAAACAAACAATTAATTTCTTAAAACATAAAATAAAAGTATTGTATTCTGAAGTTTTGTGAAATCTGTATTTTCCAAATACTTTTATGTCAATATACTAATTGGTTATTCCTTTTTTTCAAAAATCAGTTTACAAAACTAACATGCAATAATTTTTTTTAAAATGATTTCAAGTTCAAATATTTTAAAATAAATGTAATTTAGAAAAGAATCTTACATTAATTGTCATTTTGTCAAAACTTAATTTTAGTATTCAGAATTTAGAAATTGTGTTACAGTTTCACAAAAAGGAGAATATTTTAAATAACTTGTAATGACAGTAAGCTAAGGAATTATATTTTTGACTATGTTAAATAAGGAATATTGAAAAAACTTGTATTGAAATACTTTCAGTATAAGCCTTTATAATATAAGACTTTTAAAATAATTAGTCTTATTAAAATTGTTAATCAATGTAAGTAATGTACTTTATTTTGTATTGGGGGCTTTCTTTCAGTTTCCAAATTTCTGTCTAAAAATGGGGGGTCCAGACAAGCAACCAGAAACACAATAAATAATATCAGAATTCAGTGACAATAAAAAAATAGATAAGTACTAAAACGGGGATAATTATAATTCTTTTGCGAGGCCAGATGAACCTGAATATCTCAACTGATGCTTCTATAATATGTGTTTCCTAAACCAATGAAGCAAAATAGTTTATATGTTAGAATGCTAAGTATAACAGTAATAGGCCTAATTGGATTTGTTCTCCACCAAAATTAGCTGAAAAGCTGAGCTGAACACCAATTTTAAAGTTAACCATATTCACACAAAAATTTATAAAAATGTGTTTTTTTTAGAATCTAAAGTTGAAGACTTAAACTAAAGTTTGGCACCAAAACCATTAATTTACCTTGAAATTTTGTTTTACAAATTATGTTTTTAACTTTATCCTAAATTTATTTGTATTTTGACATCTTCGTTTTAAAGTGACCACATTGGTGAGAAATTAAACTAAAAGAATGAGCCAAAATGCTATTGCTCAGAAGGCTGTAAAATTGCTATGTAAGTATACTTATTCTATTTACCTTTATAGGTCTGTTTAAAATAATCCTTTTTGAATGATACTTAGCTACGGCCGTTTCATCTACACAGAGACATCATCAGGCTTCGTGTTTGTCATGAACAATAAAAACACGTACACATAAACACAATACACATTTAAAAAATATAAAAGTCACTGAGTTCACTATATGAGTTATAATAAATATAAGTTTTGGGTCCATATGCATCCTTGTCTTCATTCAGTTGACTTCTCAGAGTCAAGTTTGTGTTCATGACAAGCACAAAGCCTGATGATGGCTCTGTGTAGATGAAACAGCTGTAGCTAAGTAACATTCAATATAATTATTTTAAACAGACCTATAAAGATAAATACAATTAATATATTTAGAATAATAATCCAGGGGCTTGAAATATAAAATAAATAATGCTATGTAAGTGCACAAACAAACATAAACAGAACACAAATAAGACTTTTGATAAATTTACTCTGAGGATGAGGGATCACAATAATCAAAGAAGTTTGAGCATATTTAATAATTAAAATGAATTCACATCGGGACTAGCAGTTTAGATCTATTTTAGTCAAAGTTGAGTGTACGGTAATTTCATTAATTAACAATACAAATTCTTAACCTGATGGCACATACAGATAGTTGTAAAGAAATAAAATCAACAAATCAAAATGATGTTTTCTGTAGTGACAAGTTGTTAATTATAAAAGGAAACCTGTTTGACTACTCTCTTAGACTTTTGTTTTAGTCCAATTAACAAAGGCTAAAAGTTATAAAAGTATGTTTCGGCCCTAAGCATTCAAAGTAGCAAATCCTGTTCTTTAGGAATTAAACAATTTAAATCAGTTTTTTGATATATTTTTATCGACACCAGTAACTTGACAAACTGTGTAAACAAGACCCATTTACAAGCATGTTTCTCAAGATTAAAAACTGAACTTTTAGTGGATTTAATCCAATTATCCAGGTCTTAGATAAAATTAAAGGTCTGTTGAGTAACAAAAGCATCAAGTCTCTGATGATGCACTTACATGAATTATTTTACCTTTCCTGAGTGATCATATATTGAAAAATAACATTGGTTAAGACAATTTTGTGTCAAACAACAGTTAAAAAGCTATATTGTCCCATTAAAACATAAAATACCTATCTAGTTTTAAATTGTCAAATTTCAACAAACTTGCTGCTATTTAAGATGATGTTTTATTCAATTCGAAATAACAGCTAAAATTTGATTTAATTTACACATTGGCAATCTTTCTAATAGTTTAACAGAGCTCAACTCATTTATTTACAAATCTAAAATCTTGAAAAATTTCTGTGAAAAATATTTTTGAGGAAAACAAGTGAGTGGATGAGCATTTTCAGTTTTCTTTTTGCAAAAATCCTACATTTTGTATGATCTTAAATTTGAGATATCACTAGCAATAGGTTGAACATTTTGAAGTATGGGTTCGAGGGATGGAGGGAGGTTATCCTCTATAAATAGTAAACATTGACAGGACCAGAACCTTTGTAAATCTGAGGATTTTCAGTAGTACATGTGGAAAGATTTTTAATGAGCACCCTGTATATTTACATTTTGTTCTAAAAAAAGAAGCAAGTAAAAAACATCAAATCCTATACTTTCTTTATGTTTAGTGAGTTTTTAAATTTGAAACCAATTTTTCAAAAAATCTCCATTATTATATAAATAGGTTGTGCCAATTTACAGCCACTGGCGAAATATATGAGTTCTTACTTTCCAACTGCACAAAAATGGTTATAACTCGAAACTAAAGCAACAATTTTAGTTAGATTTCACATCTAACAACTGTGTCACTAACAAACAGGTTTTGACTGTGAAAACTATTTAGTACTGTTAAATATTTTAAAATAGTATTAACTTTGTAAAAATAAATATTTGTTCAACTTTTACAGAAATATTTAACCGATTTTAATCAAATGAATCTTAAAACCTACTTGGAGGGAGGAAAGAGAGATTGATTGATTAATCAAATTGTTTGGGTGCAGTCGAGGCTACAAATCCCTTTCAACTGTACCCATGAACAAAATCCATAATGTTAACAATTTCTCAAAAATGAATACAAAGACAACATACAAAGGAAAACATAAACAAACATAATTCAGGCTATAAATAGAAGGCATAGATTATAAACAAAAAGAAATGAAAAGAATTAGACTACACAAAACTATGAACATAGTATGTGAATGTCAACAGCACAGAAAAAAAAAAACAAAAGAAAAACTTAAAATGATCTTTACATTCTAATAATAAAACTAAAAATAGCCACAAACTTCAGTCCTCTTGATGAATGCAAAGACCAGCTATAGTTATGAAATAATTTTATAAAACATGAAAATACATATACTAAATGACATTAATTACAATAAAAGTAATGATTGTTCTGAAGAGATTATGTATGTATTAATTTCAATATTGATATAAGTCGTAGCACAAGTATTGTTTCTAAGTTCAAATTGCAAATAAAATAACGCTAAGTTCTTTTTAGTTCAATTGTAAGTGTTTCTAAAAGTTAATGGTTTTGTTGACTTTTGGATTTAGTACTTTAGTTCACTGGATACTTATCACCTTTCAATGGATTTTTCTGATATATGATACATGCACTTTTTTCACTTTGAAGCTACCATAACACACAAACACGCCTATTCACTTGAGTGCCTCGCAACAACTGGCTTGGTGTCACTTTGAAATCGGCGTCCTTTTCTCGCTTGGTGATGCCATGTTCTCACTGGCTGATGTTGTCTGCATTTATAGCAATGGTTCAGTAAACTGGCATTTTGTGTCTTAAAATTCTTTTTGATAATAATTGTTAGCACTCTTTTACCAACAATCTGTTTCATAAGATTGATATTTGAATTTTGTTGAATCATTATTGTTTGATAAACATTTTAATAATTTTAATTTTTTAAATTGTTAGCATTGTTTACTATTGAAGTTTGGGGTTGAGATTCAAATTGTGTATTTGTCAGCGGTTTCTTCTAGGAAGCATTTTTTACACATTTGCTATTTCTAATACTATAATAAAGTATAACTATTCAAATTTTTACTACCATATACTTAATCTAATTTTACATAAAGGATTGTTGTATTTCACTGCTGCAAGCTAATCTTTTCTACAGACGTACTTTCTTCATTCGCCAGAGATACAATATCCAAACGTAGTTACGGCCCTCGTACCACGTTACCTTAGTTACAGCATTTTTATCGAACATGGCCGTCAGTCGATTGACCTAGTTTCCTAATTCTGATCGTAGCTTTACGAAATGTTTGAAATATGGTGAATTTTCTATAAAGAAATAATGGGTTTAGATAATATTGTGTTTTTATATATAAAATTTGGGTTGTGAATGTGTTGCGTTGTGATATAATGGTGTATTTGTTGTGTAATATTTGTGTATGGTTAAGCCTAGCTACCAGGTGAACCTACATTATTTCTACAATTTAACACTTGTATTCTGAGATCCACTTGTTATCTGCTGAGTTTTGACTATATACAGTTTTGACTATAATTACTTGAGGCCTAAATTAGATATGTTAAGGGTACATTACAATAGCCTAGTCTTAACAATTTTCTTTGAATTTTGTACAAATTCCCTGGCTGTAGAAATCCTGTGTAAGTAAAACATTCCCTCTAGAATATACGTCATGATAAATTATTTTGCTTACAATTGTGAGAGTGGAGCAAGCACACATCATATCATATAGAGTTAAACAACGTCATTACTGAAATCATTGAAATAATTTTAAATAAGAAACAGAAAAATGATTATAACTATATACTGTACCTATATTAGCATTTCCTTCAGTCGCACCATAGAATTCAGCAACTTTGGGAATATTAAACCTTGAAACAAATTCTTTCCATATTTGAGGACGAAGGCCATTTCCAAATACCATTCGAAGTTGATGGTTTTTATCTTCTGGTTTTGGAGGTGTTGATAACATATACCTGCACATTTCTCCAATATATTGCGACACCTGTAACAAAATAAGAAATTTTTATGAAAAATATGAACTTACTCTATAAAAAACAGTACAGTAGAACTCCAATTATCCGGACTCCAATTATCCGGATCGCCAATTATCCGGATCAGATTTGAATAAGAACATAGTCAAACGGATGCGCGACTTGGCGGCACGGAAACGATTTAAGGTAGCAAAACAACTGACTCTGCCTGGTATGTTCAAAAAATAATGTATTTTACAGTGATTTAGTATTGTTTGTAAATATTACGTAATGTAAACATTGTCATTGATATTGTTTTTTCATAATAAATACCGTAAATGTTCTCTATTGTGTTTTGTTTACGTTTTCTCCTAAAAACGGCCTTTTTTCGAGAAAAATCCAAATTATCCGGATTTTTGATTATCTGGATTGGGTCTGGTCCCAATTAATCCGGATAATTGGAGTTCTACTGTAATGCCTTCCATTGTAAAACTAACAAAAAATCACTCTTAAATTATTGTTTTTTAAAGTTATAATTCCTCAACCAATCTGGATCACACATTCTAAAAACAACACAATATGTGTTAATACGGAGTTTACTTCGCACCAACATCTCTCAATATCGTCACTGCGTACTGCTATCTTCAAGTAATAGCGATGAAATACCTGTTTGTTAGATGCACCAGGGGATTATACAGTAAACTTAAAAAGTTCTAAAGAAAAAATCCCAAGCTATCATGAAAAACCATTGTCAACCATGTCATGCTTTACAGCTGATGGCCATAAATTGATACCTTATTTAAATACTTAACAAAAAAATTGGGCGAATAAACAAAACAAAATTAAACCTTCCCAATCAATACAATTGTGAGTGCATTCAAAAATTGATGGATGCAAACTCAAATGATGAGTAATCGAATAAATTTGGATTTAGCAAATAGGACCCCTTCAAAATAAATGTAATAAGTTAGATCTCGATGATTTCAAGGATAGTACAGATCAGAAAATGAAAAAAACTCAAATATAAAAAGCCACTTTTCATTAAACTATTTACATCATTGAAAGAACCCTGACTGAAAGTACCTGCATCAAAAGTTGAAAATTGGTTTCAGCTGTTTATGATAAAATGAGCGATGATTTAGAGCTGCAATTACTTTTCTAGAAATGTTATAGACTAACATTAGATTTTTCGGATGATGAAATTTTATGAGAAATTCCAATAACAAATTTTGTTAGAGTAGCAATATACCTTTAACTCTGCAAATGGTGATTGTAACAAAGACAAGTCTGATAATTTTTAAAGTGTTTGTTGTTTAGTAGTTATAGAAAACTAAAAACATTATCATATATATTATATTAAAATATCAGTTATTGAATTTCAAGATTTCTCCTTTTCAACAAAATTATTCTTTGACTAAGAGTTGATGGGAAAAAAAAGAACTTTACATATTTTTAAAGAAAGTTTAGGCCTATAGAAAGTTTCAAAAGATGATATTTGTTCATTTAAAATATTTAAGTCAGCTGATTAAAAATGTTCAGTATTTTTACAATTCAGCTATAATATTATTCTAAATGTAGAAACACACTGCCGTCACGTCACGTGAGCTTATGTGATGTCATGTCATCTCACGTCACGGAATAAAAGTGTGGGTTGCTATTTTTACTAGTATTTCAATGCACTAGAATTACACTGTTGTCACCTCCCATCACTCGCATAATGTGTCAGTGTGACAGCACGTGAGCTCATGTGACGTGACGGCAGTATGTTTCTAGATTAAATATTTCAATTAACAGCAGCTGATTTCATACTTTGATACAATTATTTATATTTCTAATTTGTAGGTTAGGTTTGGGTTAAGGAATAGTCCTTTTTTTCAAGAGCGGAAATGCTTTATGCCCTGAATGTGGGACTCCTGGTTCATCCAGATTACCCACTAAAACCTTAACCTCAAGTTCAGGTACCTTTGCCCCCGAGTAGGCCTAAATAATGCTGATTCTTTTAAATTTGTAATACAACTTAATAATTTGACTTTTAACATTATTTAAACATTTAATATTATGTACAACCTTAGCTCAGGTTGTTATTAATTCCACCATTAATTTAAAAAAAATAATAAAATATGTGTTTGGAGGTAGCAAGGGTTTTGTAGCGCAAAAGCATACAGTGGTCTCCAATAGTAATAATTTAAATTGATAGTGTTAAAATACCCTTATAATCAAGATTGAAGCAAAAGTTTTGACATGAAATTAAACTAATAGAATTGCTTATAAAATTATATGTTATCATACAATTGCAGCTAAAATTAGGTTATTAACATAATGAAAAAGGTCTTTATTAAAAAAAGCTAAGCAATGTACAGTAGAGTCCCTGCTATTCCAAACTAATTGGGACCAAACACTGTTCGGTTTAGCGGGAATTCGGAATAGGCGGTTTTCATGAATAAAATCAACGTATTGAATTGTTAAAGCGTAAATTAAGTGCGGGGATATCTGCTAGTGTCTGTTCTATACAGCGTTGATCTGCTCGGAGGAAAGCAAGGAGGAGGTGAACGTTAAAATTAAACTCATATCACACGTAGACGCGGCAAATGCTCTTGACCTCGCTCTAGTGTAGGTTTACATCATCCGGGGTTATTTCCTTCCGTTGCATTACGATTCCGTTTTCTTCTAAAAACGGAAGGAAAGGCATAGGTTGTTCGAACTGTCCGTTTTGTCATCCCGCAGTCTGTCCGTTAGTACAGCATTATCTTGAAAATGGAGGAAAAAACGGATGAACGCAACTGGCAGGTGGCAACAACAATAACTTACTGTACTAGTGCCTAGCTTTTCAAGCCTAGGTTCTATGTAAGTCTCTATTTAACTTATTTGTATAACAACAAATGTACGTTTTTCACGAACGTCTTTTTAATTTCTCCTGTTTTTATATTTTAAAAATCGGTATTTTTCTGAACTCTGTTCGCAATAGACGGATTTTCGGAATAGCAGGGTTCGGAACAGCGGGACTGTACTGTATTTGAAAAATTATAAGAAGAGTAAGTAGGCTATAGCAACGGAGAGAAGAAACTGAAAAAAAGAGAAATTTTCCATGTTGAAATGAATTTTATACACTTCTCTATCATTTACACAAAATATAAAGAAAACAGCAAATAAAATACTTACAGTGCATTTGTATTTGACTATGTCGGAGAAATAACTAGAAGCAGAAAACTTCCTGCGTATGACCACACAGCTTCCATAAAGTATAGCTTGACCAATACACATAGTTCCTCCAGCAGTGTGGTATAAAGGTAATGGAGTATAATATCTATCATTTGTACGGAAGTCAACCTGGTAACGTATAGCTCCGGCCAAAAATACAAATCTGGAATAAAATTATTCAATTAATTTAAAATGGTTTGATTTAGGCTAAATTTTAGTTATAATATTATTATAACTCAAAAGGGATTAACCCTTAAAATGTTGCTTGCGCATATAAACACCATTTGCGGTTATAAGCACTAAACCCAATTTATTTACATAGAGGCTCGTGATTCACCAGATCCTTCCCTTTGTTTAGATTACTGCTGATCTGTTAGTCACCATCTTCATTGATTTAACAATCGCTTGTGGGCATATCAAACGCATTCTATTATAGCCTTCCTTTATACATCTCAAGACGCGAGTTCATAAAAAATGAGTGTTGTGCTTTAAGGCTAAATTTATTATGTGTCAAATTTATTCTTCCACTCGGGAAAAACGTTTTTAAAGTAATTTGTTTAACTTAGTTTAGAAATAAAATTGTATTAAAATCTAAAAAATTGGGAGTAGGTTTCTAAAATGTGTTTAGATTAAATAATTATGATTCCTTTTTTTATAATGTGACTTAGTTCTTGCATTCTTCATTATGGTGCTTTTCAAAGGATATGTTTCATCATCTTATAAATAAAAAGATCGTTCACATCCCAAGAAATAATATACAACAAACAACATATTTTTAAAGATTGATACAAGCAATCTTGTGCGTTGCTTGTTAAAATTTAAAGACTATGGTTAAAGCTATGCCGGCTTTTTACATTTAACAATATAACAGGAAGTAAACATAGGTTCTTTTGACAAGTCAAGATAGACCGAGTCATTTATAGTCGTTGCCTGCGTTTAAGTGATTGGATAACCCACCAACGTTGCCCATTTAAAAATATGTCTAAGCTCACCAAATTTGAATTTTTTCAAAAGTATTTTGGTTTGAAACATGTTTAACTAGTAGTTAATAACTTGATGAGGAAGTAACAGATAAGGTTAGTTAAAATATAGTCAGAGTGTACTTCTTCCATTGGAATAATACTAGCAGTTAACATGCAAACTAGAAGTCTCGCCTAGTTTACATTTATAAATCTATTCTACCCTAATGATTATACTGCGAGAATTTACCTAGCGTGAGTGATGACAGCAGCCTTTGGAAGTCCTGTCGTACCAGAAGTATAGATGTATAAGAGTTTATCATGAAAACCAACTTTTTCACTCAGAGTAGGTGGTGCAGTTGAAGCTTCAGACAGTAATAATTTCAAATTTCTTTCACCAAAATCTCCATGTGATAACTTATTTCCTTCAACACCCCAGCTATAAAGCCGAACCGTGCCCAGCTGCGGAGATATTTCCTTCACAGCTTCATAGAAACAATTACAAATTTAGTATTTAGTTAAGTGTATTATATATTGCTTTATAATACTTGCATTCAGGTTTATTTTTAATTAAAACAACTTAGAATTTATTATTATGTCTGGAATTTCATTAAAGGGATTTAATATTCTAAAAACATTTGTTTTGTTACCTGTGTCAAATAAGAACAAAATTATATAAATCACAAAATGTCTAAAAGTTGGTATAATGGGCTAATAATCCTTTGAGGTTATATTTTTAATGTTGCCCCAGATGTAATTAACTTGCCTTTTTAATTCTTTAGTGATAAGAAACAGTAAAAAAATAATTAATCAGTTCTGTTAAACTTTATTTTAAATTAAATATAAATTGACTAAGCTTAAAAAACAACAACAGACAACATTTATGAACGACATTAGTATAATATTAGAATTAACTTAGGAGAAATATTTCTTTCACTAAAGAAAATCTATATTTGATTTTCATAATCACTATTATCAGTCCAATTATCTTTTTCAAACGTTGTTTCTTTCTCCAGCACCCACTTCACTAATAATGTCACTATCCGATTCGTTATTAAATTCATTTTGAATAACTTCTTCATTCAAATTTAAAAGTACGCAACAGATGTAATTAAAAGTCTGTTTCCAAGGCCTTATAAATATGGTCTAATGGAATAACGAACACACACAGATCAGAGCGAAACCATTTGAAAATAATTTGAATATAAAGATGTGTAAAATATATGTAAGTTTGGCCATTGTTAAGATCATGGCGTAAGTCATGCTGGTTCTTTTTAAGCTTTACTAAAATTTTTATTATATTGGAAACTTAATAGTTTGTTTTGGGCATTTAATATTATTTTCCATCTTAGCTTTGAAATTAACATAAAGCAAACACCTTTATTATAAATAAATTAGAAAATATGTCTGTAGATGAAGGAAAGCGAGTTGGCATGCTTAACACTCGGGTCGCTGTGATATTGGTTAATGGTGGGGATAGGATAAAATTGAATATATTTTAAATTTCTTAGTTTTTCAAATTAATGTGTGAAAATAATCATGTTTTAGAGATAAAATAGGAAAAATACAACAAAATCGATCTTATTGAGCATAAAAACAATTTTTATAAATGAGAGAATTTTTTTTTATGTAGCAATGACCGGGCACTCACAGACTTTGTCTCTTAAGGAATTTCTTTTAAAAGACATTTATTTCAATATTTTTTGCGAACAAAACTAGTTATTTGAGGAATACATAGGACTTCCATAAACATTTTAAAGTATTCTAGAAAATAAAGGGTCAATATTGAAAAAAATATTGCAGAAAACATCAATGTTTGTGATATGGTTAAAAAAAAGTATCCATTACTCTTCATATTGTAAACTGTTGAATATTGTCTGAATTACGTTTATTTCATTAATTGTTTTAGTTATGTGAACAAAGCTAGTTTTTTAGACAAATAAATAGGATTCTAGCAAAATCTTTTTTTATTTTGAAAAACGCAGAAAGTGTAATTAAAGGGTTATTTTTTACCCTTTTGTTACCGTCGGAGGGTTAAGAGCGATTTTTCCTAGTGTATTCATATTTTACAAATAAAATAATGATTCATGTTTAAAAATTTTCCCAAATATTTTAATAATGTTTCATTAATTTTTAACTGAGTAATATTACGTTATTGTTTTTATTCATAACTTTGAATAGCAGGTTCTTTTTAAACCAATATTAAAAATAGAAATGAGCTTATTTTTCATCCTTTTGGGAGGTTGTACCATTATTTCATTTCACTGTGAATGAAAATTATACAAGATTCAATAAAACACTTATTCTTAAATACATTAAAAAGATAACTTCTATTATAAAATGATCTCACCCTCTGTTAGTTCAGCTCCAAATATAAATGCTTGACATTTCGCTGCGTTAATGGAATGAAGCAGAGACGACTGCCGTTGGTTGTAGTTAATTAATCCTGTAATAATACCTAGTTTTGACAAGCCTAACCAAATGCACACAAACTCAGGTCTGTTTTCCATCATAAGAGCTACGGAATCGCCCTTGCGATAGCCATGGCTCTTGAACAAGTTGGCTATCCTGTTGCTAAACTCTTCAACCTTAAATGAAACAAATAACAATTAAAACAATTAATTAATGTTAATTAACAATATTTTTTTTAATTAATTTGAATTATATTTAGGAACAAAGGATGGAATATATCTGTCCTCTCTAAGATCTTAAAAAAAATTGGTCAAATAATAAGTTTATTAACATGTTCAATGAAGAAGAAGGATGGCCGAGAAGAAGCTAAAGGGTACTTTTCTTAAGTATGAAAAGTTGTAAAAGTTTTATTAAGTGTCGTAAATTTATGTTTTTATTTATTTAAGTATTTAATGTTGTTAATCGGTATGATTATGAAAAGTATTTTTTGAGTGTTTGAGTTCTGATGATGCCTGAAGAATAAGGTGAAACAGATGTAAACTAATCAAAACAACTATAGATTGCTAAGCCAAGTACCTAATTAATATTTTATACATATTGATGTCTTATGAAAATGTACAGATATAAAATCTTGAATCAAACTGGCAGGATACTTAATAAGTCATTATTTGTTTTATAACACAGAAAACACACTAGTAAACAAATAATATGAACTAGAACAGTTCATGAAACTGAAAAAATTATCCGGATTTATGTTTTAAAGGATTCATTTCTTTCCTCTCCAGGTACAAGAAAAGTTTGTTTGCTAGGTAATAGTTTAAATACTGGTTTATTAAGATTCGCAGAACCTCTAGTATTTATTATACGAATCGATCAAATAAATGGCTCTGTCAAGTCAACTACATGAATTAAACCAAATTTTTAAATAGATTTTAACTTTGAATCAGAGTTGCCACACATTTTACACAGGCGATTCGTACGATACAGAAAAAGTGTGCGGCAGGGGAAATTCAATTTCAGGCAGGAAAAACTGTGACCCTAGACAACAACTCGTGGGTTTTGGGGACAGGTACACACCCTGTGGAAATCTACCATTATTTGTGTAATCCAAAATGTTGCAAATTTCAGCTATTTCCGCAATTTAAAAAAATAATTATTACAATTTTGTAAAATAGATTTGTAATGCATTTAGCTGGTATAACTAATATACAAAAAACATGAAAATCTGAGACATAGGGGTTCAAAATTTATTTTTTATTGTTGATTTGATACTGAATTACCCCCTGCAAATTTGAACAGCTGTTGTGTTAAACACAAGACCTTTACTAAGCTTTGCCTGGAAAACATTAATTTGAGAAAAATAAATATATTTTGATTATAGAAACATACATTTACTATATTAAGATAAATGTGGTAAACCTTCTTCAAATTTTTATTTTTATTTTGCACCACAGTAATGAATCTTTCAGTGTGGTTTGGTACCTCATACGTCGTGCCTAGGGTTTGTGGTTTGCTGTAATACATAACCACAAGTCAAACATATTCGATGCTTCTATCTAGTTGCCTTTTTACAAACCATTTTGATTCGTAACATAAATTCATTATAGGTGGTGGTTGTCCTTCTTTTCCAAGTATAAAATTTTATTTTATTTTTATTTCAACAAAATAAACATGTTAGAACAACTCAACTATCAAAGTTTTAGTTGAAGCATAGTTTCCCCAATATTTACTGATTTTGTTTGAAGTAACCTATTGTCATTTGTTTAATAAGGTGTGAGTTTATCCATAAAGTAATCCCTTTACTACATACAATAATTAATAATCTTTTGTACCTAATACAAGACAATTTTATTAGTAATCAACTTAGCTTTTCAGTACTATTTTGACACTTTAAATACAATCATCAAATATCCTATATTGCTAGCACTCTGCTGAGGTAATCTTGGTAAGATAGAAATGGTTACTCTACTAAAACCGTAATAGATAGAAATATGCCCTTCCTGATTTTTTCTTTTTTTGTGTCTATCATTGCCAACAATTATTCCGCTTACCGTTTTCGGCTATCATTAACAGTGAAATTTGTGAGTACTTCATTAAATTATAGGAATACTAACTACCCAAAATTAAAGACTGATGGCCACATTTGCAAAACAAGCCTGTGGATCATTGACAACTCATACCATTAAATTAAATACCACACACGGGTGATCAGCTTTCACCAACAATGTTACTACATTCATAAACTTAATATGAATTAACACATAATACGCTAGACAATAATTAAGTTAGTAGGCGGGCTAAGTCCGACCACGCCATTCACCCATAACCAAATATTTGCTAATGACATCTAAACACAAATCAGGCCATAAGTTAGCGAAAGTCCCATCAAAGTATTTGTAGGTCTCCAATAGTGCCCAAAATGGTGGAGCTACCTTGCCCGTTGCTTACTGGATCCCCATCAGCCTACCCACAGATTCAGTGACTTGCTCAGAGATTCATAGCCGATCCTTGCCGTGTCACAACAGTTTAACCAGAATAAGTCGTAAAAGGCTGGATTTTCCATTTTGATAGCCCATGGTACCCGGACAGAAATATCATCAAAAAAATGTTTCTTAATCTGATAAGTAGTTTTTGAGTTAAATCATAATGAACATATACTCTACTCTTTGAAATAGTAAAAACATAGATAAATTACATTTAAACTGCAACATGTATAAGTTGATATATTTTGATACAGTCAATGTTTTAACAATACTTACAATGTTGTAATACTTACAATAATTCATACATTCGTTAAAAAAAGATTTGTTCATTCTAGACTAGATGAAATTAAATCATGAATATCATAAGGTATTTTTCACCATTATTGACAAACGAGTGCAAGTTCAAAATACAATTTGAAAGGTCATTGACCTCGTGTGAAACACATTAATATAATTCTAAATATGGGCGTGTTTGTGTTGAGTTAATTAATTGGCAGCAACATTAAATAATAACTGATAAACAGGCAAAATATTTCATGTGAAAAGAAACAAAGTAATCAATAAGGGTTGATAAGGGACACAATAAGGAAACATAATAATTAATAATAATGAAATAATTCAGTAAGGCAATTCAGTTATCATTATTTTAAATCCGTTTTATTCAAATCATGAACACACGTAATGAACTACAAGGAGTAAGATAGAGCAAGTGACATGAAACGATCTTGTGCCACTACAAATACAACTTTTAAATTCGCATTATACAGTTTTATCTTTACTGCTTTACTAGGTAAGCCTACTGAGAACAGTGTTGTTAGAATAGATAGCCTAGCTGGACAAGTACATTACTTCATAGGCTTAGCTTAATTATATTCAAGGCAAACCAGACACTGGTGTAGTTTTAGACTTACTGAAGCGGTTGTTGTAAAATTTTCTAAAAACTCATTCAACTTAAAAGTTTATGCTAAAATTTTTTGAATCAAGCAGTAAATGCAGAAGACTATGAAAAATTAAAATTATTTCGTTCAGTTATTAAAAAGTAAGTAATAAATTATTTCAAGACGATCTTCTATCCTTATATCAGGATACTAATTAATATACTAATCAACACACTGACTGATTTACTCATCTATACAAAAGCTACTTCCGGATTAGATAGAAACTTGAAATTTTACCAGCTTTTAGATTGTAAAGTTCCAAAAGTATAAATACAGTCGAACCTCTATAAAACGAATTTCAAGGGATAGGAGAAAAATTTGTATTATCGAGGTATTCTTAATAAAGAGGTTCGTTTTATCGAGGTTAATTACTGCCGTTATTCGTCTTATAGAGGTTTCTCCTCGCTCTGACTTTTTGACTTTTTCCCTGCCATTATCATTACACTAAACATATGCACAACTCTAAAACAATGGAAAAACACAGCCGGAAGGGTCACACGCCAAACAATGAATGAGGAAGAAAGAGGGGTGGATGGGGATTTCCTGTCGAGACAAGCTTCTGTTTGTTTTGAAAACTACGTACTATGGAGGTTGAGATCATGAGAAATTCGTCTTATAGAGGTCGCGTTCGTCTTGTAGAGGTTTTGTGCTAAGAATATTCGTTTTGTAGAGGTTAATCAGTCCTAGCCCATGTCACAAAAAAAATCGTCTTATGGAGGTTTTTAACCAATTACTACGTTGTATAGAGTGCTTCTAAGCATTGACCTTTACGAAAGTTTCAAAGGGATTAAAAAAAATTCGTCTTATCGAGGAAATCGTTTTATCGAGGTTCGCACTAAAGAGGTTCGACTGTATTAAATCAACTATTCCTTCAAAATTTCTATTACTTAACCTATAGCTTATTGGTCTTTGTCTCCTTCAAAATACTTCTTTCTCTATTAACACATCCATCCCAAGCGGTGTATTTATTAGGCAGTATTGCATAGTTTCTTTTGAAATATTCTTCAATGTCAATAACAAATTCTTCATTAGGCCACAGCATTCTTTTAGCATTGATTTTAATTTGGGAACAAGAAGTCACAGCTAGAAAGGTGTGAGGAATAGAGAGAAGTCATCTGAATTTTGGCTCAAGATGCTATAGGCAGGTGCATTGTCATGCTGAAGCAACTATGAATTGTATTTGAACAAATAAAATGTCATCTCTTTTTGCACATTTCATTGCACAAACTTTTCATACCTTTCTAGCACAGACAGTGAACTGTTTGACTTTGAGACCAAAATTCAAAGTGCACAACTGCATTGAAATTGAAAAATAAAACCGCAATGTGTTGATAGAAGAACAAAAGTAACTAACAGATTAAAAAATAATTTAATATTAGGTAAACAAAATATAAAATCAAGTCCTCATAGAAGAGGAGCAGACAATACTAATAAAATTTAACTCGACAAAAGTAAGACCAAAATCTACAATTGTATGTAATACATAACAAAAATTATTAAAAACTAACATAATTTAATCATTTCACTACACATCAAAATATAGAATGTAAACTAACCTGGCCAAAAGTCCATTCTGTGTCTTCAAAAATGAAACAAATTTTATTTGGATTTTTGCTTGCATGTTGATGGAATATGTCACCTATACAGAGATCTTTTTTTGAAAAGCGTCGCACAGTCCACAAAAACCTTAGGTATCTTTGTAATGCCCTGCAAAAGAAATAATATACAAATGTATTTTTAAAAATTACCACCAATGTAATGAAGAATACAAATATAATTACTATTATTTCCATGATCATCTTTCTCCTTTCCAATAATGTAAAGTTGAAAACAAGGAATTTTGTCATACATCTCAAGTTGGGAATAAAATAAGAATCTTCATCTTGTATAAAAGGATGATTAATACTGTTTCTTGATAGGCTCATTGGGTTCAATTCCAGTAATAATAAGCTAAGTTATGGACGCGGTTAACCAAGCCTCGGCTAACGAGTTCTGGGTTATCCGAGGTATCCTGACAAACACAATACCGTAATTAAAATGTGTAAAATTTGCCATTATGCAAAGTAATCAAAACTTTACAATTATGCATTTTGTGAGACGCTGAAATGTATAGCAGGTTTCTAACTCAGAAATTTTAGATTTAGCGCAATAACAACAATAAAACAAATCAACTCAAATAACTAATGAGTTCATTTTAAAATTTCAACTGAATCGGTTAAGCTATTTTAGAGATATAAATTATTTAGTAAACCAAAATAAAAAGGTGGATAGTTAGTAAAAGAAGCGTTTCCGGACATATGTTTATGGGAAGTTTTTTTCTTTATTTTGACTCATATGACCAATCTATGAATTATCTTTGAACATTAGAGAAATATATACTTTGCAGAAAAACTTTAGCAAATCTAAACTTTCGTGAAAAACGTGTATAGGCTATATATCCTTATATATAATACGTGAAGCAGTTTTTTGGTCCTCCCTTATTTCTGAACTAAATATAATGTTCGAGTTGTCAAAAAATTCCAGCTGCTTTTGTGGATGTAAATAATGATATTTATAGTAATAATAATAATAATGTTTATAATAATAATTTAAAACCCATTTCTATACAAAACAGCTGTTTATAATAAGAAACAAACTAATCCAGCTGCTTTCGTGGAAGTAAATAATGATTTTTAAATATACAGTAATTGATAGTAGGCCCTAAGTAACTTTTTGGTTAGGTTTTTGACTAACCTGAGCCATACTGGTTCTTTTAACCTTTATTATAACTGTTGTTATAAAATATACAAAATTATTTGATTTGAACATTTAACATGATTTACCATCTTAGTTTTGATGTTATTATTAATTCTACGCCTTTATTATAAATAAAACATAACATATGTTTTTAGAAGGTTCCATCGAGGGTTGGTGTACGGAGCAAGCAGGGGTCTCCCCTAGTTCTATATAATATATTTCTCCTCGACATCCCATCTTCTTTTACTTACAAGAAATATGTACGTCAACTAAAATTTTGATGACGGAGGTGTTACACATAACGGTAGGCTACTCGTATACTTTACTAGAAAACAAAAAAGGATTCAAACTTTCATGGAAAAGTAATAAAAAATATGTTTTCCATTGAGGCAGTATACAGCAATACTGTGGTTAGTAGCTGTCAGCTCCTTTCATTGGTCTGTACTACCAATGTATAATTATTTATTCAAGCTGTGTTTATATTGTGAACATAATGATTCATTGTTGTTCATATCATTTGGTAATGTTATCAAAACAACTGGTGATAAGGATCTTGCCACTAAACCAACTCACACTTCTGTTATTCTCCAGGTTATTTGAAATACTGCATCCCAAAGGAATACAAAATTATTCAAGTAATAAGTTTTGTAATTAACTTTGATTCATTCATCCTGCTAGAACTGCAAAAACTCTAACCAAAAATTAAGAATCGTAGAATATAAACCCAGTACTTAAAAAAGATGGAATATGAATAATCTAAACAAAATTATATTAAGCTTGCACACTAGCCAAGAGTAATATAGTAGGTTGTTCAACATAGCAATGTGAAAGTTGAGAAACAGAAATACCAACATGTGAGAAAACATTTACTGTCAACTTTCTAACCAAGTACCTAGTAATATTTGTTATTATAGCTTCTTATGTGAAGGTCAACTTACTCAGAGTATGGCTAAAATAATACACTTTCCTTTCCATTGTAGCACGTAAGATAATCAATATACAGTGTACTATAAACTATTAAAATTTAAGACAGTTGATATTTTTTGGCAACCTTATTTTAAACATTCGTCATTTTTTATACACAACCAATGCATATATTGAGTGTCTAGAAATTACTGAACTAAACTTCACCAAGTTAAATAAGCTCACTTGTTAAATAGGGGTTAAAATAAACAAGATTCATTAAAAGTATATTATATTGTAAGCCCCAATGATTTATGCTTTAAGTATAAGTGGGAGATGGTGGAAGAAACAAATTGAACTAACATTTAATAAAAACACAAAATGTTGTAAGGGGCTATATTTTAGTGCTATTACAACTTTTGTATAAAATCGCTCATTTTCAAGTTATTTGCTTTAAAATATTTAAATGGCTGCCATTTTGGAACGTAAATATATATATTTTTTTATTGTATGAAATGTAGGATAGTATGACCAATAAACCTACCAAGTTTCAATTTGATACCCCAAACAGGGTTAATACAGTATTTTGGTAATGATCCATTTCCCTGATTTTTTCAACGTCCCTGAAAAACTCTGAGCATAAATTATTTTATGGCAACATTTGCATTACATTTAGTAACATAAATTCTTTTGCAAACATTTCAGCCTCCTCCTCTACAGCCGTACTCCTTACATCACCTTTTACGGAAGGCAAAAGTAAGAAGGTGTATTTTAGTATGTTACCCCCAATACAAATAGATTTAATTATAAATAAGCCTTGTTTGCTAAGTGCTAGGCATATGTTAATTTTTGTATCTTCAGTTTTTAGTGATGATAATATACAAATTAATATGAACAATTTCCTCAGAATAAGGTGTTAAATATTGAGACGAAACATGTTTACTTTTCAGTGTTTAAATTTCCAGAGTCCATTAACTGAACTTACACCACAATTCCTGTAAGTAGCAACCTCACTCGATCCTAACATTCAAGATTTAGATTTTACCAAAGCAAACTAGGCCTACTTGAATATAAAATAAAGATTATTATAAATAACATTTTAATAAAAAATCTCAAATTTTAGAATACCTCCTTTGAAAACTTAAAAAATAGGCTTAAAATATGCTTTAAAAACAAGATCAGTACTTTTTGACAAAAGATTTTGTGTAGTGCTTTTAGCCAAACTGCTGGATATGTCCTCATGGAAAAAACTGCTTAAACAGTTTGTGTTATGGCAAACTAATCCAAAAAGACGTCTTAGTATTTGAATCATTATCTTAATGATATGAAACAATTATCCCTGACATTTTTACAAGTTTTCTGACCATAGGATCCCGATCTAATCGTTATGCAGGATAAAAAATATTTTTAAAAAACACATACAGACAGACAACTAATCAAGATGAACTCTACATTACGTAATAAATCTTGTTTGTTTTGATCTGTAGAATAACCTGGTGAAGTTAAGGTCAGTAATTTCTAGTCAACCTTTTATAGTGTTAAACATAAATAATAAATTCTTCTGATTGATTATTATACAGTTATGCAGTGTGATTTTCTTTTCACACCAAAGAAATTTATTTTACCCATATATAAGAAATGTTGTAATTTTTCAAATTGTTAAAACTAGAATTATTGTTGGTTCTTGTTTTAAGGTGCAATGAAAGCTACCACTCCACCCTATAAAGTAATATTCTTATTGTATCCTTTAACGTTTTGGGCAAAATTAAATAAGTGCAATATCATTTTTCAATTTTCAGCAAATCTTAAGAAGTGACAGATGTTTCCGTTAGAAATATGTAATAAAAAGTCACAGGAATCACAGACATTTTTTAATGACATAACCCTACAAATTATTTTCCTTCTATGACCTTATTGTAAGGCATTTACAACCTACTAAAAGACATATTATACACAATTATCTAAAATCTACAGTGAAATGTTGATGTAGACAGAAATAGCTTATGTAGGAAATCATCAAAATTTTATATAAATTTTGTATAGTTTTTTAAAATATAATTGGTGATTTAACTACCATCAAATTTGCAATGATGATTTTTAAGTATGATTTAAAAAATACACTTTTAAAAATTTTGCCCATTTTCCTTTAAAGACACAATTTACAAAAATCATCTGATTTCTTTCCCTCATTTCAAAATGGCAGCCATTTAAATACTTTGAACAAAAACTTAAAACTGTACATTTACAAGAAACTATTTCCCTTTTGTCCTGCATTAGAAAACCCCATAAAATAAACAAATAAGTACTGAGAAAAATTATTTAATTAAATTCATTGTCACTAAAGAAAATATCACTTCCAATACTCATAGAATAAGCGCTTGAATGATCATTGTGTATCTTTTCCTCACCTATTCCTTTTTTTTTTTTTTTTTTTGTCGGGTGTAATCAATGTAATAACAAATTGGAGAAGTGTGAATAAAACGAGCATGCCAAGGGTTCCGTACATCCAGCCATAATGACAATGTCCCAAAATGACATTATGGATCTGCTTACATAAACCCAAGCCGATCCACCACAAAGGGATACCTACAGGTCTGTACTGTGGGCCCCTTATCTTTTGTTTACTTTATACTAATGACCTACTGAAATAAATTGATAATAATCCTATTTTACTTGTGATGATATAGAGTAATTATAGAAAGCAAAACAACCAAACAATTAACAATATCTCTCAAAAAATACTTTGGATGAAATAGAATTAAATATTGATAAATCACAGATTACACAATTTTCTGCTATAGTAGTTCAGCGAGTGTTTGCAGTAAATCACCACCTATGACAGATGACAGGAAAAGACATGAACAATTAAAACCTCTTAATACATATTTTATTAAGTCACATGTGTATAAATTTAAAATTTAACTAAAAAAAGGCATTAAAAGTATAAATTTAAAGTTTCAAAATGGCCTCAGAACACTGCGATTTACTGCAAACACTCGCTGAACATACTATAGTAATTATATCCATCAAACAATTAAAATTTTGAATTTAATAATGTGTAACCAGTACACATCCATAAGTTACTTGATCATATATATCTTCGTTTTCATAAAAAAATATGACCTACTTACTAACATAAAATAATGCTACTTATATATATCCAACTTTTATTACATATCCAACTTCAACAAACTGTTCTTCTATTATTTAAAAATGTTTGCGTGTTATGCTGAAATAAATAAACATTATAATTCTGCTACTAAATAATAATTCTGTAGTACTAAAATAATTAATAAAACCTGAGGTAATACTCTACTATTACTAGGTCAACTTGATATTTTAGTCAGAGAATTTATCTCAATATGGGGTCATTGGGCCTTAGTTTTTTGAAGAGGACGGCTGAACCATAACTGTGACTGCAGTACGCTAAGTTTCGATGTTGGAGATCTTTTTTGAACCTGGACTTGAACAACCAAGTGAGGAAACTAATCTTGGAGACATCTAGTTTTAACAGGATGGGCTACAGTTCGAGTTTCAATGATCAAATTGAGGCAAATGTTCCCCGAGCGACTGGTCTCTCTGAGGGGCGATGTGGGATGGCCGGCGCGCTCACCCGATTTGAGCATTTGCGATTTTTTTCTGTGGAGCTACTTAAAAGCAAAAGTGTTTAAACGTTGACCACATACTCAAGAAGAGCTCAAGATGAGAATCACGGAGGAAATCAGGGCGATACCTATTGAGATTTGTCGAAAAGCAGTGGAAAACTTCCGAAATCGGCTTCATCAGTGCATTGCTGCTGAAGAACACCATCTTTCTGATGTAATTTTCAAAACTTATTGCAAAAAACAAGATTAACTACTGATTCAAATAAAAAAAAGTTTTATTTCTTTAAGTTGAGTAGTTTTTTCTACAGCCCTTGAAAACCTATTCATATCTTTTGCCCCACTCTGTATTTTACCAATCCTGCTAGAAAGAGAATTGTATAATATATTATGAGGCTTCATACCCCTCAGCACATTGAAATAAACGTACCTACTGCCGAAATTACATGCAATCCTTTACTCAACTCCCGTACTTTACAATCTAGTGACAACACGGTTGAATCCACCATGCGGGACTTCTCACATTTTTTTTTGAAATTGAAAGAATAAAACTTAATGACAGAATCTCATTACTAAAATACCATCTACATTGTCGTTGAAATGTGACTTAAACATAATAGTTGTGAGATTATGTGTTTAAGTTTTATTATATAAAGTATAATATCTTGTCTCAAGTCAAGCTCAATATTGATTGGTCTCCAGGGTGTTTAGCAGTCTGAAGAATAAAACAGCTACTGATATTGATGGAGTTTCCACGTGGCTCATCAAACAGTGCTCTGATGAACTTATCAAACCTCTTATGGTTTTAGTTAATTCTTCACTTTCTAAGGGAGTATTCCCTTCCAAATTAAAACATGCTAAGGTTCTTCCACTCTTCAAAAAGGGGGAAAACGAAGATATAAATAACTAAGGCCAATTTCTTTATTACCTGTTTTCAGTAAAGTTTTTGAAAAACTGTTTTAGCACAACTTCTTCTCTATTTAAAAAAATTAATATCCTTTTTATTGGCCAACATGGCTTTCAAAAATTTAAGTCTGCAGTGGATGCAATAGTCGAGTTAATGGACTTTGTTGTGGAAGGTCTGTATGAAAAAAAGTAAAGTTATGAGTATTTTTCTGGACCTTCCAAAAGCATTTGACTGTGGGAATTTCAAACTATTGCTGGATAAGTGTGGAAAATTGACATTCACGGGCAACCTCTATTATGGTTGGAATCGTATAAATTTAGTACATCACAAAGTGTGTCTGTTGCAGGAAGGCTGTCTAAGCAGGTCCAGTTGAGATATGGAGTCCCTCAGGGATCAGTTCTTGGGTCAATACTGGTTTTAATTTATACAAATGTCCTTTCATCAGTAATAAGTATGGCTAAACTAATTCAGTTTGCTGATGATACAACTTTCACCTTTCAAGCAAACTCCTTACAAAGCTCGGAGCAAAAGGCTTTCTTACAGATCAATGCCACTAAATCAGTATTATTGAAAACAATTTGGCAGTAAATCCTGAAAAAAGTAAGTACATGTATTTTAGTCTAAAGCATGACGTAAACCATGCACCAAGTGTCTTTCTAGGAGAGGAAGTAGACTCAGCAAAGTTCTTAGGTCTCCTCATTGATAATAAGCTTTCTTGGAGGAATCATATTGATAGTATCAGTGCAAAAATTGCTTCAAGAATATTTGCGTTGAGAAACTTAAAGCCATATTGTACACCCTCTATTCTTTTGACTGCATTACGGGTTAGTATATCTCCACCTGTGCCATGGAATCCTTATCTGGGGAAGTTCTTCTGTTCAGAATCTTCTGAGAATGTTTGTCTTGCAGAAGAAAGCTAATAGGCTGGTAGCAGGACTAAGGAAATTCCAGTTGTGTAGGAAGTTTATGTACTTGAAGTAGTCCTATCTTTTAAATTTAAGTGTGATCACATCCAGAACAAGGACATACACTAATATGACACCAGACAGACAGCTAACTACCGTGCTAAAAAGCAAAGAGTAAGCCTTTTCAACAAACTCCCTTCTAAAGCTGGTGAACGTTTGATTAACAAGCTCCCAGAAAATATTAAAAATTAAAAGATTTTTAAAAGCTGGTTTAGACAGCTTTTGTTGACTGGGTCGTTTTATTCGGTGGGTAGTTTGTGCACCATAGATATTCTTGAACGTGGAGATCTCTGCGGCAGGTCCATTTTTGCCTCTGAGTGAAAAGCCCTTCTATTTAAAGCTGTTACTAGATTAGATCTGTGAAAGTTTATTAATGTGTGTTTTTGCCATGTAGTTACACATTTTTTTGTATTTATGGTTTATTTGGTTGCTGTTGATTTATTGTTGTGATTTTTAAAATTTTGGATTGATCTTTTTGTTGAAATTGCTTGATTGCAAGAGGTGGCAACTAACTTGCTTATTTTAAATAATAATGTGAAACTATTTTAATTGATGTAATAATAATGTGTAACTATTTTAATTGATTACTATTCCATGTTTTTAAAGATAGGTAATTATTTGTAAATTAGTTTTTAATTATTGATAGGCTATTATTTAATAATAATTGTATTCTGTCTTAAAGTATTTAAGGGATTTATTGTTGTGCTGTTTTGTTGATGGAGTCCATGAGATCTTGTGCCATTTAAAAATATAACTTTTGTTAAGATAATTCAATTCCATATGACATGTCTTATGTAGTATAATAATTTGTACTACCTACAGGACTAATAAAACATGAAATGATTTATATATGTTGAAATTGAGTTAAGTTTGTGCAGTGTATTTTTATATAGGCCTATACTGGATAATGTAGCTAAGCAGTAAATTTTCTATATCATTTATTTTTCTATTCAATTATAAGGAAAAACATTTTACATGTTAAAATACTTTCTTATTTAAATTTTTCAAAAAAAACTTGGTTTCGTGACTTAACACCTTTACACACATTTTCTTCTTACAATTCAATTTATAAAAAAAGTTTAACAATTGTAAATAATAAAACATTCTGTAAGATTATACCAATGTACATAAAATTAGTGTAAAACAATTTTTCAATGCAATCGTTAAAGTGTTACTTAAATACTCTTTTTTTAAATTTGGTTTTACACAAACTTTATATGAATTTTTAAGTAGGCCTAATCCGTTTGAATCTACCATGCCAACCTCCAGGGTTGCAATTTCCCAAGTGACACCTTCTGACAGATTATAAGCTGTAATAGAATAGAAATTAAGGCGTAAGTTTGCAATATACATTATTATTAAGCCTACAGAGGACAATTTTTTTAGGAACAAAAGTAGGACCTAATGCTTTCACACAAACTATAATCCTAATCGGAAAAATGCTTCAAAACTATAAAAAAATTTAAAGGAACATTTCAAATGAATCCAAACATCACCATCATGACCAAATTAATTGATGACATTAGTGATCGCCCATTTATTTTACAATACTAAATAAATGACCAAGTGATTATTACAACAATGCCAAAAGCAAGAATAGTACCAGTAGCCTTCATAGTTTCCGCATTATTTTTGTAAACAATAATTTTATACATAGTTTAAATATATTAAATGCCATAGCAAAAACTAATTTCATAAATCATTTCAATGCAAGCCTACTTGTAGGCTAAAAAATTAGTATAACGAAAAACAAATAAATAAGTCTACATGTCAATTGATGGAGACACGAGAAAAACGAGTTTAGTTTAGGGGTAGGTTTGAATTATATATTAAACTTTTTAAAGTTTTGAAACTGTTGAATATACATTAATATCGAATGTATACTTAAAAATTTGGCAAAGCTGTTCCATCCAGTTCTATCTGTCCATTATAATGGAAATAAACATTTAAATGAACATTACAAGGCAAAATTTTAGATAACCTCTGGACTACTTCTTTATCACGGCTGGGTTGCAAGCTAAAAAAGAAAACTGAACCTAAACTAACTTACAGTCTCCAGTCACAGTATGTTTCCGGTTTGTAAACATACCAGTTTAATTTGGTAGCACTAATTACTTTCCAAAAAAAGCTAGTGGTATTCTAATAGTTTGCCCATTACAATATTATGTTGTGTATAGATAATGGTACACTCCTGCTACAATAAGACGTAATTGTAATGTTCAATTCTATCCTTACCAAAAAACCTTCAAAAAAGAAAATTCGTTTAAAAACCCCAAACGAAATGACCTTTATCTACCCATAAAAAAATCTAATATCTACAATGCCCTACAAAACAGAGCATAGTCACAAAACTTGACCTCTATATAGCAAAAGAAAATTATTACAGTAACAAAATAGTAGGCCTACTGATATCGCCGGCGGAGGAAACCCCTGTTATGAAGATAATTTAGTCCCCACTCCCCAATACCTCCGTCAGAAAATGAAATCTTGTACTCCCCACGACCCACTGTCTCCCTCAGAAAATAAAATTTACCTGGCTCCAAAAAATTTCAATTTTTGGGGT